>PVIW01010277.1:0-45404 GCA_004026585.1 Noctilio leporinus
GCTGCTCCCCTTTCTTGCCTCTGCCGCCCCCCTCCCCCCTCCCCCCTTCCCCCAACCCCTTTTCCCCTGACCACTGAAGGCCTATTCCTTGTATTCATATACTTGGTTCTGTTTTGCTTGTTGTTAGTTTTGTTCCTTATTGTCCTGTAATGGGTGAGATCATATGATATTTGTCCTTCACTGACTGGCTTATTTCACTAAGCACAATACTCTCCAGTTCCATCCATGTTGTTGCTGTTCAGCTAAAGAAAATATCAGCAAAATTCAAAGGGAACCAACTGTATGGGAAAACATAATTGCCAATGATACCTCAGACAAGGGTCTGATCTCCAAAATATATAAAGAACTAATGTGACTCAACACCAGGGAGACAGACAGCCCAATTAAAAAATGGGCAAAGGACCTGAACAGACAACTCACTGAGGAAGATGTACAAAGGGCCCAGAGGCATATGAAAGAATGCTCAACATCACTAGTCATCAGAGAGATGCAAATTAAAACCGAAATAAGATACCACCTCACACCTGTCAGAATGGCAATCATCAGCAAATCAACAAACAACAAGTGTTGGCGAGGATGCGGGGCAAAGGGAACCCTCATACACTGTTGGTATATCGTAATTTTATCGTTCATAGTTTTGTCTTTAAGTGAATTCCTTTAACATTTTATATAATGAGGGCTTGATGATGATGAACTCCTGTAGCTTTACCTTTAGCACTTTATCTGCCCTTCCATTCTAAATGATAGCTTTGCTGGATAGAGTAATCTATGTTGTAGGCCCTTGCTTTCTAGCACTTTGAATAGCTCTTGCCAGTCCCTTCTTCCCGCAAAGATTTTGAGAAATCAGCAGTCTTATGGGGACTCCCCTGTAGATAATTCCTTTTCTCTTTCAGCTTTTAATATTCTCTGTCTTTAACATTTGACATTTTAATTATGATGTTTCTGGAATGGGTCTCTTTGCATCCAACTTGTTTGGGATCCTCTGTGCTTCCTGTAATGCATGTTTATTTCTTTCACCAAATTAAGAAAGTTTTCTGTCATTATTTTTTAAAATAATTTCCAATTTCTCACTTTTTAAAAACTTATTCTTTATTTTTAAAAATATTTTATTTATTATTTTTAGAGAGAGGGGTAGAGAAAGGGGCAGAGAGGGACAGACATATCAGTGTGTGGTTGCCTTTCACCTGCCTCCAGCTACAGAGCTGGCTGGAGACCTGGCTTGCAACCTGGTGATGTGCACTGGCTGGGGAATAGAACCAGTGACCTTTAGGTTCACAGGCCTGTGTCTTATCCATTGTACCTCCAGCCGGGGAAATTTCTCACTCTTTCTTCTCCTTCTGGCACACCTATGATGCAAATGTTAAACTTCTTGAAGTTATCTTAGAGGTGACTTGTACTATCCTCATTTTTAAAATTCTTTTTTCCTCTTCTTGTTCTGATTAGTTGTTTTTTGCTTCTTTTTGATCCAAATCAGTGAGTTGATTCTAGGTTTTATCTACTCTACTATTGTTTCCCTGCAAATTGTTCTTTATTTCCATTGGTGTCACCTTCATTTCTGACCGGATCTTTAATGAATTATTATAGCTGTCTTATTTTTCCCACATGGCTCTCCCCTGCCCCTCACACTACATTCCCTATCCTACAGTCAATTCCTACCCTACGTCCATGTCCATGAGTCATTTATACTAGTTCCTTGATTAAATTCTTCCCCCTCTTTCCCCCCTTCTCCTCTGTTCACTGTCAGCCTATTCCTTGTTTCCATGTCTCTGGTTCTATTTTGCTTGTTTGGTTGGTTTATTTATTAATTTTCTGTAGTAGGTGAGATCATATGGTATTTGTCTTTCACTGTTTGGCTTATTTCATTAAGCATAATACTCTCCAGTTCCATCCATGCTGTCACAAGAGATAGGAGTGCCTTATTTCTTTCTGTTGTGTAACTGTACCACTATTTTAAAAAAGATTTTATTTATCCAATCATCCACTGATGGGCACTTAAGCTGTTTCCAGCACTTGACTATTGTAAATAGTGATGCTATGATCATAGGGGTGCATAGTTTTTTTTGAATTGGTGTTTCAAGGTTCTTTGGATACAGTCCTAGGAGTGGAATCATTGGATCAAAAAGCAGTTCCATTTTTAGTTTTCTGAGTGAATTTCATACTGTTTTCCACAGTGGCTGCACCAGTCTGTATTCCCACCAACAGTGAACTAGGGTTCCTATTTCTCCATATTGTTGCCAGCATGTTTGTTGGTTTGTTAATGATGGCCATTCTGACATTTGTGAAGTGACATTTCATTGTTGTTTAATTTGCATCCCTTTGATGGCTAGTGATGTTGAGCATTGACTGGATCTTCTTTTATTCTGCTTAACTCCTCTGTAAGTTCCTTGAGCATCATTATAACCAGTGTTTTGAACTCTGCATCTAATATATTCCTTATTTCCATTTAATTTAGCTCTTTATTTTCTGGAGTTTTTATCTGTTCTTTATTTAGGCCATGTTCATTTGTCTCCTTCTTTTAGCAGCCAACCTGTGCTTGTTTCGATGTACTAGGTACAGCTGCTTTGACTCCATGTCTTAGTAGTGTTGCCTAATGTAGTAAGTGTCCTGTAGAGTCCAGTGGCACAGCCTCCCCCTAACACCCAATCTTGGTATTCAAGGTGCTTCCTTCACGTGGACTGAGTACACCCTCTTTTTGTAGTTGAGACTTGGTTCCTGTTGGCAGGTCAATGGGAGGGATTTACCCAAGCCAATCAACTTCTGGGATTGGCTATGACCACTGACCACCAACCTCCTCCCTCTGTGGAGGATCAGCTGTGAAGATGCAGGGTGGTGGTGCACCAGTGTGGTGTGTTGCTGTCCATTGGGTGCACCTACCCTGGGGTTCCCCAGTGGTGCAAGCCAAGGTCAGCCCCGACTTGTATTTTGCCTGGGGCGTTCTGCCTGAGCTATAAAGCCATCTTAGATGGCTGCTACTTGTGCCAGCTTGGAGATTCTCAGGCAAAGCCAAGCTTTGAATCTAGGCTAACTACTGCTAGTGACAGGCCTGGGGCTCTCTGAGACCAGCTGTTGCTTGTCTGAGAGGATTTAGGAGTTTTTGCAGCATGAGACAAGATTAGCCATTCATATGGAAAAGCAGCTTTGGTAGGTCTGTAAGTTGGGTTGGGGTACAGAGTCTCTGGTGATTTCCCAGGTGGTTCAAACAGTGTCAGTCAGGTTGATGGAGTCTCAGATGTGGCACCAGCTTGCTGTCTCTGTGGCTATGTTAAGGGATGATTTAGAAAAAGGACCAGACCTTTGCTCACCTTGATGCCAGATAATTCAGTTTCTCCCAGTATGCCACCAGTGCTTTTCAAGCTGCTACCCCAGTGCTGAAGCTCAGATGGAGTGAGTCTGAGTGAGTCCATGTGTGGGCTCTTTAAAAGAAGCTGCTTGAGGTCCTGGCTCATGACATTGTGGATAAGGCACTGGCCTGGGGACCCAAAGGTCACTGGTTTGATTCCCCAGCCAGGATACATAACTAGGCTGCAGGCCAGGTCTCCAGCCAGGTCCATGGCTGGGGGCAGGTGAAAGACAACCACATATTGATGTCTCTCTCCTTCTCTGCCTCTCTCCCTTCCTCTCTCTTTAAAAATAATAAATAAAAAATATATATATATATTTTTAAGAAAGGAAGAACTGCTTGAGTAGCTGGAAGAAAATGCTGGAACTGCAAGAAGTTCCCTTTCTTAAAGTAAACTGATTGTAGAGGTTAACCACATCTATAAATACCTTTACAACAACACCTAGATTGTTGTTTGAATAACTGAGTTGACACTGAAAGCTAGCTATCACAGTACCTCTTGAGAGCTTATCTGAAGTACAAAAGATTATTTCTTAATGTCTCAAAGAAATCTCTCAAGCATAATACCTGGTTTGTGAGTAAAAATATTAGAGTTGTTTTTCTAGAGATAATTTACAAGCAAAGTTTTTTGTTTCCTAATTCTTATTATTTTTAAGATTTTTCATGCGAGACCATATTAATAAATCACAGCATACTCCCAGATGCAATATTGATTAAGAAAAAGTATCTGAACTAAAATCCAGCTAAAATATTGTGTGCATGTGATAAATTGGCAAAATTTAGTAACATAACATACCATAAGAGTTAGATTTTGAAATGAATTTATTCTTATATATAAATACATAAACATAGTCATTATTTTTTAAATTGTTCAAAACAGTCTGAATTTGCTGCAATAATAGACTTGATTCGACTTTGGAACCTTGAGCACTCTTTAAGTAACTTTTCTTTAACCATGGACATCATCATGTTTTCAATCTTAGCTTTAACAGCCTCTTTATTGGAATGAGATTGTTTATTAACTTCTCTCACACAAATGCTCCATACATAATAGTCTAAAGGATTTGCATCTGCTGAACTAGGCAGCCATATTTTCTTTGACCTGAATTCAGGGATAATGACACTGGGAATTCTCGCACCTTTTTGGCATTATATGCTGGTGCACCATCTTGTTGGAAGAGAAAATGATGGCAATTTGTGACTTGCTTCATCCATGGTATAACTACTTCTCTCAAAACATCAAGGTAAACATCCTGGATCTTCATTGATGATCTCCTGGATTCTGTGTACAATATCTGGACTTTTGTGATCCTTGTGTACCTTATGCATTTTCCTTGTTGGTGTGGTGACATCAGGATCAGCATCAGATACATTCTTCACATTGTAAACTATACATAAAGGGATGTTATTGAAGTCTGCAATTTTCTTAGCAGTTCGTCCTGTTCAGAATTTAAGGCTGTTCTAACATTGTATTCCTTTGACATGATGGTTGCTCCCAGAATTTAATACTTTATATCTGAAACCATGATGTTAAATCATAATCTTAGAAGAGCAGTTTTTCAAAATTAATAAGAAGCATGTGAAATAAGGAGATGCAGAGTTATTGCCACTTTATCGTGTGCACCCTGTATATATCAAGAAAGAGTAGAATCTAAAATATTCTACATTTCTTACACCTAACCTCTTCATCCAGCAACATAACTTAACCCATACTATAAGACTATAAAATCTCAATAAATACAATAAAGTGTCTAAAAAATAATAGTAAAAAACAGACCAATATTGTATTAATAAGGTGATCCATGTAGAATTATTATGACCTAACCTTAAGAATCATTAAACTTGATTTAGCCATGCTCACTAGTACTTTTAAAATGATTCACATGTGATGAAGTACATTAACTCATCATATATTAGATGAACCCACTTATACCTGAAGCCCTTCCTTGCCTCCCTCCTCTCCTCTGGCCACTGTCAGTATGTTCCTTGTTTCCATGCCTCTGGTCCTATTTTGCTTGTTTGTTTTGTTCATTAGTCTCCTGTATTGGGTGAGATCATATGGTATTTGTCTTTCACTAACTGGTTTATTTCACTGAGCATAATACTCTCCAGTTCCAAACATGTCACAAAAGGTAGAAATTCCTTCCTTCTGCTGTGTAGTATTTCATTGTATAAATGTACCAAAGTTTTTTGATCCATTCATCCATTGATGGACACTTAGGTTGTTCCCAGTACTTGGCTATTATACATAGCACAGCTATGAACATAGGGATACAGAGGTTCTTCTAATTGGTGTTTCAGAGTTCTTCAGGTATAATCCTAGCAGTAGAATCACTGGATGTTGACCATATTTCTAAAGTAACTTTGTCTTTGGAGATTCAGCTTTCAAAGTAACATTGAGTGAAGTTGCAATGGTTAAAATGGAAAAAAAAAAAAAAAAAGGAATAAATGTCAAGCATGGAAGAAGTAAGATTTAGTAAACAGATAGGTCAGTGACAATTATTTTTAACTCTTTTTCCCCTAATGGTTCATAATTCCTTTTACCCCACCAAGGAGGCTGGACTGAAATTTTTATTTTTTTTATGTGTCCCCTCAAAATTCACACATGGAAACCATAATATCCAATATGATGATATTTGGAGATGGGTAACATGGGAGGTAATTAGGTGATGACTGGGATTAATATCCTTATAAGACATGAGTCAGTCAGTCTGTCTGTCTATCTGTCTGTCTCTCTCTCTCTCCCTCCTCTTTCCCTCTATCTCTACCATGTAAGGACATCACAACAAGATGGCCATCTAAAAACCAGGAAGATGGGTCTCACCAGACATTTCATCTGCCAACACCTTGGTCTGTGACATCCCAGCCTCCAGATTATGAGAAGTAAATTGTTTTTAAACCATCCAGTTTATGGTAATTTGTTATAGCATCCTGAACTAACATGGATGGGAATATGCCTGAAATGGGCATAATCTTAATGGATTAATGAAAGATTACACCATTTATAACATAGTCGGTGATTATGCTACTTGCATGGAACACTATACCAAAAAATCCTTATAGCCAATTACTCATAATCTGTGACTTTGTCCTCTGGTGACTCTTACTACCCTATAGTTCTTATTTCTGACTTAAATAGATGAATAGCCTTGATACAATTGGTAATTTAAAAATTCCATGAAACTGCCTCTGAAGAGAACATTTTTTAATATTTCTTTTTTTTAAAGATTTATTTATTATTTCCAGAGAAAGAGGAAGGTAGAGAGGCAGAGAGGGAAAGAAACATCAGTGTATGTTTGCCTTTCACCTGCCTCCAGCCACGGATCTGGCTGGGGACCTGGCTTGCAACCTGGTTATGTACCCTGGATGGGAAATTGAACCAGTGATCTTTGGGTTCGTAGGCCAGCACCTTATCCACTGTGCTACCAGCCAGGGGATTTTTAAATATTTTTAAATGAAATTTTACAAATCTCAGTAACCCTGAACATACTTTGCCTCTACTGACTTGCAAATTATCTGACTATATCTATTCTGTATAAATTAGTTTACAGTTAAAGTTCGATACATTTTTCTTCTTAATGAGATTAGGAAAGTTATTTTTATTTCTATATGAAAAATCTTAATAAGGAGTACAACTGGAGTAAAGAGAAAAGAAAACAAAAGCAGAAGACAAAGAGGAAATGAAAAAGTTTTATATTAAGACTTCAGATATAAATACATTTCTTATAAAAATATAAGAAAAACTTCTTATATTTACTAATAGAATAATCTGCATTTCAATGACACAGTACTTCAAAGAATCCAGGAAGAAATTATTATTCCTGAATATAGTGGTCTCCTGTTTTGTATTTCTTATAATAAATCACCCAAGGACTTCTACAAAAACTATACTTGCAACTCATTTATAAAAGATATGGCCACTATATTTGGTATCATTAGGAAAGCTGAGTTCCTTTATGGGATAGTATATAGATTATTAGTAGTCAAGTTGTCTTATTAAAATAAAGCTCTCTGATATGCTTTTGGAGTTGAAATATTATCATAATTTCAAACAATAAAAATGGACATAGCACACTGCATAGTTTCATATACTTTCCTTATATCTAACATCTCAAAGGTATTTCACAATCTTAAGTATCTCAGCCAAAGCTTATTTGGGAGCAGAAAGTTACCTACTGAGCTTGCAGACATAAAAATAATGTATATTGAAGAGAGTAAAGAGATGCTAACACAGATTATACTACACCAGTAATAGCTGAAGTTTTAGGGTGTTATTTATACTTTGTGATGGTTAGTTTTATGTGTCAGTTTGACTGGGCCATAAGTTGTCCAGATATTTGGTAAAACATTGTTTTTGGCTGTGTCTGTATGATTGTTTCTGAATGAGATTAACATTTGAATAAATAAACTGAGTAAAGCAGTCTGCCCTCCCTAATGTGGGTGGGCCTCATCCATTTCATTGAAGGCCTGAATTAAATAAAAGTTGGAGTAAGAAAGAATTCCCTTTCTGACTGTCTTGGAGTTGGGACATTGATTTTCTTCTGCCTTTGGACTTGCATTTGGGTTCAAATTTACACCATCAGTTTTCTTGTTTTTAGGACTTTGGACTCAAAATGAAATTATATCATTGGCCTTCATGTGTTTGGACTTCTCAGCCTCAATAGTTGAGTAAGTAAAATCTTTATAATACATCATATATACATGTATATGTATGAGGTCTGTCTGGAAAAAGTCTATCCATTGTTAATATAATGAGAACAGTTTGCATGACATTGATGCAACCTGGCAGCCTAGGAGAGTGGACTAGAATGCATATGCATGAACAATGATGACATCACTGTTACTAGTGGGGGAGGTAGACACCACTGAGTGAGCATGTAGCCATTGCATTCAAAATGACTAAGTAGAGCAATGAATCTGCATCAAATTTTGCAATAAGCTTGAATATTCCTTCACAGAAACTTTTTGAATAATTCAGAAGGCCACAGCTATGAGCAACTGGTGATTGGCAGCTTCATCACAACAACACACCCACACATGTATTATGTCTTGTACAGAGATTTTTTGGCAAAACATCACCCAGGTGACACTCATCCCTGCTACAGCCAGGATTTGTCACCCCTGCAACTTCTGGCTTTTCCCAAAACTAAAATCACCTTTAAAAGGAAATAGATTTCAGGCTGTTGATGAGATTCAGGAAAATACAACAGGGCAGCTGATGGTAATTGGGAAAACTGTGTGAGGTCTCAAGGTGCCTACTTTGAAGGGGCTGAGAGGTCATTGTTCTATGTATACTGTTTCTTATATCTTGTATCATGTACCTTCTTTAATAAATGTATTACATGGCTGGATACCTTCTGAATTACATACACACACACACACACACACACACACACACACACACACATATATATATATATATATATATATATATATATATATATATATATATAATGTTTTACATGACTGAAACCTGGAAGAACATCTTGAAATCTTCTGGTAAAGTGCATGATCATTATAGTATAAAAATATTACATCAAAGAAACAAGCAGTATTTCCTGGAGGCAACAGCAATGCCACACTGAAGACCCTTATTTGGAATACTCTCAATACGTAATGATCATCACATGAGCAATGGCAACTGTATTTTTGATTATGAGTCTGTGAATACTTCCTTTCCAGTAAAAGCACCAGGAATATATATGATTGGCTTCACTGCTTTGTACTTGCATTATTCACAAAGCACTTATGATTATTATAGTGCCAGATTTCACTTTCATCTTTCAGTGCCTAATAAAATTTAGTCCATCCTAGTAGCTCAGTGAATGTGTAGAAGAAGATTGGAGGCACCATAATTTATCAACTGTCCAAGTTCTACTCCCTACTTGCCTCCAAAATGAGAAAAATATATTTTTAAATTTTAAGATAGAATCACTTGGTTGCCTTTGTATGCTCTTATTTTCTTAGAACATACTGGACAATTTACTGACAACTCCTGCTTTGAATCAGTCTGTCTTAAAGTTATGCATGCTTTAGTTCTTTTCTTTTTGAGATTTTATTATATAGCCCTAGCTGGTGGCACAGTGGATAAGGTGCTGACCTGTGAACCCAAAGGTCACTGGCTCAATTCCCCAGCCAGGGCACCTAACTAGGTTTCAAGCCAGGTCTCCAGCCAGGTCCGTAGCTGGAGGCAGGTGAAAGGCAGCCATAAATTGATGTCTTTCTCCCTCTCTGCCTCTCTCCCTTCCCCTTTCTCTAAAAAAATATTAATAATAAATAAAATCCTTAAAAATAAAAAGGATCTTATTTTATTATTTTTAGAGAGAGTCAGAGAGGGAGAGAGGCATTAATGTATGGTTGCCTTTTACCTGCCTCCAGCTACAGGCCTGGCTGGAGACCTGGCTTGCAACCTGGTTATGTGCCCTTGCTGGGGAATTGAACCAGCAACCTTTGGGTTCTCAGACCAGTGCTTTATCCACTGTGCCACCAGCCAGGGCATGTATGCTTTAGTTCTAATTCTTGATTTGCCTGAATTGTTTCTTTCACAAATGCTTTAGAGCTTGTCTTTGCTACAAGGAATGAGTGTATCTTTTTTAGAAAAACATATTGCAATTTACAACCAAAAGGCACTACCTACACCAACAGTTTATTTAGCATTGTGATCTTGAAAAATATATGATCTTCACATTTTTGGCAAAATATATTTCAAAATAATTTCATGGAACATAATTATCAAGTTGTGATAAACTGATATAAATCAATTTCCATAATACACTGTTGTCCATGTATCAGAATAATATCTGGAAAAACCTTGCTTTGAACCCTCAGAACAGGACAGATCTCAAATACTTCATTGCCCAAAGAATAATCTAGACTACAGTGCTGCAAAGTGGTCTTAAAATGCCTTACTTTTATTCAAATGGATTTCAGAAGGTATTTCCTTTAAGATGCTCTTCCATTTTGTACTTTACTACTCATACTTATATTTGTAAGCAGAGACTTAGAACAACCATTTACATCTCAATCAGAGCTTTCTAATGTTTGAATTGAATATTGGCTCTTCTGCAACATGCATTTTCGTGCATTGCTGACCATGTTGTCAAAATTATGTTATGGAGAGCATGTATATTTGCCCAACTCAGGGATGCTACTACCTTAAGCAGCTATAATCAATGAATTATACTGAGGGCAAAAAATTTAACTTGTATTTACTACAGGGCTCAGTGTATTACCTATGCTGTCCATTAGTTCTATTTTTAGTCTGGTTTCACAAACAAATAAATATAACCATACAAATTAATTTTATTCTTTTGCCATTGTGCATAAAAATCAATTATTAGTTCAACATGGAATAATAATGGTCAACACTTGGCAGATTACTGGAATATTTTAGTTTTCATCTTATCTCTGACAACAAGCCTGTGACCCTGGGTAAGTCTTTTTCAGCCTTTAAGCCTCATCTCAGACTACAGTGTAGTTAATTAAGAGGCATGGCTATGAATTCATCCTTCATGGACTAAACTTTGACTCTGCTATTTACCACATGTGTGACCATGGGTAACATACCTATGTTTGTTACATTAGCAAACATAATCTTACATTAAGGTAAAGAAATTTGAATACTGTTTGGTACTTACAAAATGTTCACCTAAGTTTAGATATGTTAATGTATCAAAATAGACTGTTAGGCCAGGTCAAATTTATAAAGCCTTCCCGTTTTACAATTCTGTTTGTGTCGCTGTATTTTATAAGCTCCTTAAGAGCATGGTCTGTTTGAAATTACTCATCCAAAGTATTAAGAACATAATATTTTCACATATTATGTACTCAAAAATGCTTGGTGAATTAAATAAAACAAAGTAATAGAAAAACTGATATTAAAGCAAAAAGACAACACTTTTTTTAAAGATTTAATTTATTACTTTTAGAGAAAGGAGAAGGGAGAGAGGCAGAGAGGGAGAGAGATATCAATGTATAGCTGCCTTTCATCTGCCTCCAGCTACAGACTTGGCTGGAGACCTGGCTTGCAACCTGGTTATGTATGCCCTGGCTGGGAATTGAACCAGTGACCTTTGGGTTCACAGGCTGGCGCCTTATCTACTGTGTTACCAGCTAGGGCTCAAAAAGACAATTCTTTTTTAGCTCCTATTACCAGATAATATTCACTTATAGGAATTTCAAAAATATTGAATTTTAAAATGTTTTTATAAGCATCACTAGCAGTTAAGACAAACTTTTAATTTGTTGACAGATTTTCAAATGTTGCACTCCAAGATAGAACTCAATATTCTGCCATAAGTGGAAGTTACATTGTCTGAAATTCAGGGCACTTTTAAAATCTATTACTTTTAAAAGGTGATAAGCATATTCCCTAACCTATTTAAACAGTTCAAAATTGAGAGCAATGTATCGTTGTAAAAATATACAATGTCAATAGATGTTAAGTTTGACATTTGAAACTCATTTTATCATTCATAACCTCCTCCTATGGATATGAAGTTTCTTTGTATTCTCTAAAAAATTTAAAGATATTTTTATGTGACTAACTGAAGTTGTCTGCTATACAAAAAGAGTGAAAAGGAAAAAATGACACAATAAAGATGATTGAAAAAAGTTTAGTACTGATCCTTTCTTTCTCTCTACTCTCATTATAACTAATACATATCGTTCATGGTAATTTACTATATATGAAGATTTATATATGTAATTTCCCCTTTAGTGGACTATTAACTTATTACAACAGGGAGTTGTAGTCCAGATCTTTATATCTCCAGTCTTTATTTAATTTCCTGATGCATAGTACATTCTCAATTAATGTTTGTGGATTAAATAATTTAAAAGATAAATGGAAGGATAAAGGAATGAATACACTCACTATAGACTTTTGTGTTTCCAAGAGTTAAAAAAAATCACTAAAGAACAAATTCATACAGAAAAAAACTCATGAAAGTGTGTTCAGTATCATTAGTCAAAGGACAATGCAAATAAAAGTCATAAAGATACAATGACTATACATCTACTAGAATGACTAAAGTTAAAAAGATGATTATGCCACATGCTAAGGAAGATACAGAACAATTGAAACTTCAGAAATTGCTGGTGGGAATAATAAATGATATAGCCACTTTAGAAAACATTTTGGCAGGGTTTTTTTTTTGCCATTAAAAAATTAATTTACTATTGTTGTATGACATTTATCCAATTTTCGCCCATTGCTCTACCTTGCCCCACCCTTCCTATCCACTTTCCTACAGTCAATCTTCATACATTGTCCATGTCCATGGGTCATTTATATTAGTTTCTTGACTAAATTGTTTCCCTTCTTTGTCTCTTTCTTCCCCTCTCTTCTGCACACAGTCTGTTATTTGTTTCCATGCCTCTGGTTTTATTTTTCCATGTTTGTTGTTTATTTGTTTTGTTCATTACTGTCCTATATTAGGTGAGATCATATGGTATTTGTCTTTCAGGGCCTGGCTTATTTCACTAAGCATAATATTCTCCAGTCCTGTCCACACTGTTGCAAAAGGTAGAAGTTCTTTCTTTCTGCCATGTACTATTCCATTGTGTAAATGTACCAAAGGTTTTTGATCCATTCATCCACTGATGGGCACATGGGCTATTTCCAGCACTTGGCTATTGTGAATAGCACTGCTATGAACATAGGGGTACATAGGTTCTTCTGAATTGGCATTTCAGGGCTCTTCAGGTATAATCCTAGCAGTAGAATCACTGAATCAAAAGGCAGTTCCATTTTTAGTTTTTTGAGGAAATGCCATGCTGTTTTCCATAGTGACTGCACCAGTCTGCATTCCCACCAACAGTGGACCAGGGTTCCCCTTTCTCCACATTTTTGCCAGCACTTGTTGTTGATTTGTTAATGATGGCCATTCTGACAAGTGTGAGGTGGTATCTCATTGTTGTTTTAATTTGCATCTCTCTGATGGGTTCTTTGTATGTCCTCCTCAGAGAAGTGTCTATTTAGGTTCTTTGTCCATTTTTTTATTTGGACTGTCTACCTCCCTGGTGTTGAATCCTGTAAGTTCTTCATATATTTTGGAGGTCAAACACTTGTCTGAGGTGTCATTGGCAAATAAGTTTTCACACGCAGTTGGTTCCCTTTTAATTGTGCTGATGTTTTCTTTAGCTGAGCATAAACTTTTCAATTTGATGTAGTGCCATTTATTTATTGGTTCCTTTATTTCCCTTGCCCTTGGAGAAGTATCAGTGAAAATATTGCAGTGTGGGATATCTGAAATTTTATTGTCTATGGTTTTCTCTAGGATGTTTATGGTGGCACAGCTTATATTTAAGTCTTTTATCCATCTTGAATTTATTCTGGTGTATGATGGTGTAAATTGGTACTCTAGCTTTATTTCTTTGCATATCCCTGTCCCGTTTTCCCAATACCACTTATTACAGAGGCTATTTTCACTCCATTTTATGCTCCTTGCCCCTTTGTTGAATATTAATTGACCATAGAGTCTTGGGTTTATTTCTATGCTCTCTAGGCTGTTCCATTGATCCATATGTATATTCTTATGCCAGTAGCATATTGTTTTGATTAGGCAGTTTCTTATAAAGTTAAGTATAAACTTAAAATACAAAACAGCAATCCTACTCCTAAATTTACTCAAGGAAAAATAGAACATATGTTCACAAAAGACTGTTGCATGAATGTTCATAGAAACATTAATAGCAATAACTAAAAACTGGAAAAAATGTCCATCGAGTAGTGATTGAATGAATAAACTATGATACTGCTATTCAGTTTGATGTGTACTGTAATAAAAGTAGACTATGCAGCAACACAGGTCCTATGTGAACTGGGCATAAAATATTATATACCATATGATACCAATTACATGAAGTTCTAGAAAAGGAAAACTATATTGACAGAAAGCAGACCATTGGTTTCCAGTGGCCAGATGTGGGGGGAAGGGATTGACTGAAAACGCTGAAGGAACATTTCATGGTGATGAAATGTTCTATATCTTGATTATAGTGATAGCTGAATGATTGTATTACATGTCAATATTAATGGAATTAAATGCTTAAAATTGGTAAATTTTATTATAGGTAAATTTATAGCCCATTAATGGTGTCTCAAAGATGCTTTGCCTGAAAAGATTCACCTCAGCACTTGAAAAGACTCATCATTTGTCCTTGATAAATTCCTAAAGACCTCTGCTGAAATGTAAATCATACCTGAGTGATATTATATATTGAGTCATTATTTTCTTGTCAATCAACTTTTTAAAAATATATTAAAATATAGATGGTTTTACCATATTATATTTATTTTAGCTGAACAACACAGTAATTCAACATTTATATACCTTACAATATGATCACCACAATAAGTCTAGTAACCATCTGTCATCATGCAAACTGATTACAATAGCATTCACTATATTCCCTGTCTGCACACTACATCCCCCTGGCTTATTTACTTTATAACTGGGAGTTTGCATATCTTATTTCTCTTCGCCCTTTTCACAAATGTCCCCAACCCCTCCTCTCTGACAACCATCAGTTTGTTCTCTAAATATACAGGTCTGTTTCTGTTTTAGCATTGTTATCAAAACTAATTCTAAAATTTATATGGAATCACAGAAGTCAGGAAATAGTTGAGTTGCTATTTTCATTAATAATTTATGAATTTGTTTTCCTACTTATCTTTCAGCAGTGATATATGGGAATGAAACATAAGAGATACAATTGGTTGAGAAGAAATACATATAAGAGGCCAAGAGCAAAGAACATAGTGGTGGGAGATATAATTATGAAGGTTATGTGAAGTTAGAGTCAGTGTAGAACATGAGAGAATGGAGTTAGGGAAAAATTAAAGGAGAATGAAAAGAACAAGGAAGATCATTTTACTGTGTATGTAATTATGAAAGCTTTCCAAATTTAATACTAAAAATAAACCCAGTGCAAATATAATTATCAGCAGTCACAAGTTTACATATGGAACTGACATACATAGAGGTGAGATCATTTGTCCAAGATCACAGCCAGTAAACAGCTGAGTTGGGATTTGAAACTACATATATCTCCCAAAATATATGAAAAGAACATATGTTCTAAAGCTCTCACATTATAAATAAGGAGCGTCAACTGTTGCTAGCAAAGATTCAATTTTTGTACTCCTGTTCATGCAATTCCTTGTTAATTACCTAAGTGACTTATAATTTTCAAACTGGAAGTAGCAAATCCAATTTACTGTAGCAGTTATCTAGATTTGAGATATATGAAATTAGGGAGCTGGCTTCCAATGAATAATTAAACTGAGACAGTTATTGAGATCAAGAAAAAGACTGAAAACTGCATGGCATAGAAAGACTGTAATCTATGTTATTACCTTCAGAAATGAATATGGATCAAAGGAAGTTTCTACCACAAATATGAAAGGCCAAGAAAAGCACTTTCTTTATACCACATGGCCTGCCTTAAATAGTCATTTTTTAATTCTTACTGAGTTAAGGAAAAAGAAAGTTATATTTTTCATGAATAACATAAAGGTGTGTATTATCTTTGATACTCAGAGCTCACTGTCAGCATTGCTAGATAAAATTATATGATGTTAATGAACTTTATTTCCTCATCCTAATATTTTCACTTTTTCAAATTTTACATCTGATTAGACCCATGCAATTTCCTTAAGAAATTTACAAGTCATCAAAAAAAAAAAAAAAACCCAAAAACTAAATCAGATGGCAGTTATAGCTTTAAAAAATGAAATTAATGAAATTATTGCCTTGCAAAAATTGAGCACTGTTCAATTATGTTGTGAAACTATGATACACATTGAAATTAAGATAGAGTTTACATGGCATCTTTGATTAAAATATTAACTTCCTAATTACTGACATTGTCATCTTCTAGTGTTTAAAAATATACAGTGCAATTCATTTCCTGAAAGCCACACAAATTTCCAGAGAAGAACTCACCTTTGGTTTTCTGTAGAGATGTTTTAAAAATTATTTTCTATAATTCCAAGCTGTATTGATACACTGGGTTTTATCATTTATTTGTTTTCTGGCTACCATTTCAGCATTATCTAGAGAGAAAAACTAGCTCAATAAGCAGGTACTTTAGGGAAGCTGAGCAGTGTATTTCATCAGGAAACACATGGAAATAAAAAATTCTTAAATGTATGAAGTACTGTCTGCAAAGTAACTGAGATTTATTTATCCCACGGACAAATATTAAGCATAAAGTGCTTAAAAAGGGCTTCCCAGTGTCCAAAAATGACATGTAGACTAAAGAGCTAGAAATCTTGAATCAAAAACAGGGAGGTATATTTCAGGCCAACCTTAAAACTTGGGTAGTGATAGGAGTGGCCTGTGTGAGAAGAAATAAGGTGAAAATCAATAAATAAACTATGTACTAGGTGTTCTAATTTACAGAGGTTCTAACCCAACAAGGTACATACTAGCTATGTAGTATTGGGCAACTTATTAATTTCTCTGAGCTTTCATTTTCTAACCAGTTAAATGGTAATGATAAGATATAGCATTCTAAAAGGAAAATACTGTATTTTATCTCTAAATCTCTCCTCAATCCACCTCCTTGAAACAAAGTAAAGAAAAAGTGAGCATGGGGAAAATATCTATAAACCATATTTTCAGTGAATCTAAGAGACAGAAGAAAACAGCAAGGTTGAAAAATTATGTACATTCTGCAAAAAGCAGCTGAAACCAGCAAAGTCATATAGAAAGCCCCATCACAAGTCAAAACTAGAGCTGTAGAGAAGAATGAGAGTGTAATGGATCCTCAAGATGACAGATTTCAAAAAACATCAGTAAATATACATTTTAAAGAAAAAGGAGGGACAGCAAGTATGATGGAGATGCTCTAAGATTAGAAGATTTTAATTACTCAGATTAAGCTCAAGACACCAATCAAACATAAAATAAGTAAAGATATAAGATACCTGAACAGCATAATAAATTAGGTAAATCTGATGGTTATTTACTGAACTCAGCAGTTCAATAATATAATAGTGTATCATCTTCTTAATTGCCCACAGATGCTCCAGGAAAATTGATCCTATATTTTTTTTCACAAAGACAACATAAATAAACTCTTAAAGGATACAAATGGTACAGATCATTTTTAAGATATCATAAAATTTAAAACAGTCAGAAAAAGTCTCCTATTCCATCTATAAACTGCTACACATACTTTTCTTTCATATAATCCTTGGGTCCAAGGAGGTGTACACACAGAAGGTATATATTTTTGAGAAAATACTTAAAATACAATTTATCTAATAATGTATGCAATACAGCTAAAATAGAGATGGAGAAAATTCAGAGCTTTAAATACTATAGTATTATATAACAATAAAAATAAAGAAAGAAAATATAGTCCCAAACATGAAAAATTAAATGATGAGGACAATCTCTTAATATAATTTATCATACTGATAAGTTTAAAGAGAGAAAAGAATACATAATTATTTGCACAGAAAGTGGAAGATATTTGTGGATTATTTTTAAAAGAATACTCAATTAAAATAGAAATTGGTGGTTAATTCCTTACTGTTATTTTGCATGGCCACAGTCAGAAGACAAGCTTCATACTTACTGAGGACACAGGGAAGGCATTCCCACTGAAGTCTAAGGCCAGGATGTTCATTATCACCAACCTTTCTGAACATGGTACTGAAGTCATTATCCAACACAAGTAAATCTAAATAGTAAAGAAAATCAGAGATATTAAATGTAGAAATACAAAGGTGAAATTATCACTATTAATGCTTTTGTTTGCTTACCAGGAAAACCAAAGGTAATATATCAGATGACTACCATGAACAATAATATAAAGTAAATATATAAAAACTTCATATATACAAACAAAACTAGTTAGAATGTATAAAATAAAGAATAATCTAATTTACAATTACAAAAATAAATTACCTAAAAATGAAATAGATTACAATTTTTGAAGAAAATTCATTTTAAAACAATCCAGACACAAAAGTCGACATGAATAAAATTGAAATACATGCTGTATAAATAAGATTCAACACAATTTTCATTAACCCAATCTAAAATATATTAACAGTCCCAAAATGAGATGCTAAATATTAATTTTCTCGCTTTGGGGCCACAGAGTTGATTCTAAAAGTTCATATGAAAAATTAAACAAGAATAGCCAGGTCAAAGGAGATAGCTGCAAAGACCATACAACATTTAAGACTGCTGACCTATAGTAGAGTACCTGGGAGCCAGGCACCACTGCACAGGCGCCTTTCACGTGCCCGCCTTCCGCGTACCCGCCTTCCGCGTGCCCACCATCCGAGTGCCCGCCATCCGAGTGTCCGCCATCCGCGTGCCCGCCATCCGTGTGCCCGCCATCTGTGCACACGGCATGCAAGTTCGCTCCATGCTTACGAGCACCTTCCTTGCAACCAGTCATCCAGGAAAGTGCCTTTCATGAGTCCGCCATTCACATGTGTGGCCACAGAGCTGGCACTGTGCTTCATTTCCACCCATGTGCAGTAGCTCAACCAGACCTCTTGTCCTGCTACCTATGAAGCTACTGGGGAACTGGGGAACTGCATTAAGCTGGTGGCCCAAATTGCTAAGGGCATACTTGCCGACTGCTCAGCCTCTGCCGGAGCCATATGGTGGCGCTCATGATCTTTGCAGGGGAGGTGCCAGTGAGACATCCTCCAGGGAATTGTAGCTTCTATAGTTGAAGCTAAAGGCTGCAACTGAAGGAATGAAGCCAATGTTGGCTTGGACTGCCAGACTCTTGTGGCCTTGCTGTATGCTTGGTTCAAGGGGCTTCACCACGCCCGGCTGAAGATGGCTTTTGTCTTGTCTTCACACTTTCACTGCCATGTTTATGGAAAAGAGTGCTGGTCTAGGCCCTTATGTCATACTTTACACCAACAATCTTAAGCTATTTCTGGACAAAAGTATCCTGGATTCTAAGACGTTTAACGTATTTCAATCTGCCTAACTGACCAGCCAAGTGAAGGTATGATATGTGAAAGAATATAGCAGTATTAGCCACTTTCTGAGACATTTTTATATGCATTCATATGAAGAGTTCTGCAGTGAAAATCCTGCCAGTGCTTTTTTTTTTTTTTTTTTTTTTTGTCTTTTTTAACACCTAACACTTAACTCAGAGGCGTTAGGACAAAGGCATGAATGGCTCTCCTTTGGGTAGGGGAAGTGAAGAATTTTAACAGCTTAGTGTTCCAAAGAATTGCAGAGAAAACCTGCAATTATATAGGAAGTATGGTGTTATTTTGCTTCATTTGAATAAGAGTTAATGTCAGTCTCTTATCTATCTATGATATCATGGGCTCCTGCTAATTTATAAAAGCAATGGGTCAGGGGTAACATGATAAGCAAAAATGGCCCAAGTCCCAGTTTAACAAAGAATGTAGTATTAATACCATTTATAAGGAAGCCTTTCTAAATCCTTTGAAACTTAATTTCTAGAGTTTCTAGGTTTCTAGAGTTGATACATTAAATTTTAATTTCTCTGACTTCAATGAGTAGTTAAATATTTTCAAAATCTTTTAAAAATGTATGCACTTTTTAAAATGGAGCAAATGGTTAAAGATGGTGATGTAGAAAGATTCTGAACTCAGTTTCTCATGACCACAGTGAATCTACAGATACACGTGGAACAATTTCCTCTGAAGACCTAAACAAAAGCTGAACAACTCCTGTATGTCAGACAGAATAAGAAAAAAACCCACATCAAAGTGGGTAGGTGAGGCTAAGACATCATGTGGCCATAAACCCTGTTCTAGGTATGGTGACCCACTTCTTGGAGGGAACTCAGGACACCAAGATCCTTCTTAAGGAACAAAGTTTGTTTATTTTTCATCCCACATTAGGCATCTCAACTTTTAAGACCAGAATCAGAGAGATGAACTCCCAAACATCTGATTTTGAAGACCTACAGGGCTCATGTTTATAAGACATGTTGTGACAAACTGAGAAATGATTCTAAAAGGGTTTGTGCACAGTTTCACCAACCCCTGTGAATGTTACCATATTCTTTTTTTCTTCCTCTCTTTTTTCCTGTACAAGTGCCATCCTATTTTTCAATTACAGTTGACATTCAATATTATTTTATATTTGTTTCAGGTATACAACATATGGTTAGACAATTATACAATTTACAAAGTGATCCCCCTGATAATTCTAGGAACCATTTGGCACCACCCAGTTATTATTGTATTATTGATTATATTTCCTATGATGTACTTTACATCCATGTAACTGTTTTTTAGATTCTTCATTTTTTCACCTCCTTCACCTAGTCCCTTCACTCCCCTCCCATCTGGCAACCTCAGTCTGTTTTCTGTATCTGAGTGTGTTTTCTTGTTTGCTTATTCATTTATTGAAAGTATTTTGTTCTTTAGATTCCACATATAAATGAAATCATATGACATTTATCTTTATCTGACTTATTTCATTTAGCATAATATGCTCCAGGTCTATCCATGTTGTTGTAAGTAACAAGATTCATTCTTTTTATACGGCTGAATAACATTGTGTGTATGCACCACATCATTCTTCAATCATCCACTAATGGGCACTTGGGCTGCTTCTATATCTCAGCAATTGTAAATAACACTGCAATGAACATCGGGGTGCTTATGTTCTTTTGAATTAGTGTTTTGGAATTCTTTGAATATATTCCAAAAAATAGAATTGCTGGGGCATAAGACATGTCAGTCTATTTTTAATGTCCTGAGGAAATGGCTGCACCAATGATTGCCATCTTTATGCTCCAACCAGTGGGAACCACCGTCCGTGTTCTTTGTGTGCCTTGCTAAAGCAAACAGGCACCATCTTCTTTCTTTTTTTCCCCTTTTCTTCTCTTCTTTTTTGTTCTCCTTAGTTTCTTTTCATTTTTAATTTTTTAATCTCTTCTTGGTGAGTGTCATCTTTGCATTCACCCCTCTGCCTCACTCTAGCCAGTGGGCTACATTTTATGATTCTCTCTGCTGCACTTCAGACCAGTATCTCCTGGAGAGGAGATTTTACACATTTAGTGACCTGGTTTTTATATATGGTGACTTTTTTGTGGCTGCTATCCAGGGGACTCCCCTCTATCACATTGCTGATTCCTATAGGACTGTAACAATTAGAGTGACATTAGTTGGCATACTTTCACCTCCAGGGCACAGTACAGATGCAAATGGAAACACTTCCAGTCTTTCTATGAAAGAGGCCTATTTGCTTGTTTTGGAGGTTCTTGAGAGGCAGGTTTTTGGTTAGGCACACATTTGGGAGCCTACCAAGGTGTTCTGAGAGGACTTGATCCAATAGAGGCAATCTTTGTTCTCTCCTTTTGCCTTGCTCAAGCTAACCAGTATCTCCCTGAAAAGAGCTGGTACCCTGGTCTGGCAGCCCAGTTGTTGCCATCCAGGGAATACCTCTAGATGTCCTGGCTCTGGTGACCACTTGGAATTATTCTCATGGGTCATACTGGACTGTAACAAGTAGAGAAAAACTAATTGGCTACCCTTCCCAAGGCACAGAAGAGGCAAGAGTCTGAGAAACCCAGTTTGTCTGTGAAAAAGTCTTATTATCTTATCTTCAGAAGTGAGGTCTGAGGAGCAGGCTTCCAATTAAACATACAACTGAGGTCTTACACTAATATTCTTTAGAGACCTTTGCCCCTTGATCACCTGGCTCTGATGGCTAGTGGGACTTTTGTTCATGAATAAAACAGGATTGTAGCAAAGAAAGAGCAGTTCTTAAACTGGTTAGCACCCAATGGCTCAGCTCAGAGGGAGCAGACAGAAATGTCCATCTCTCAGTTTCCCCTGAAAGAAGTATATTTGCATAATTTAAATGACATTGCCTGAGGATCTGGCTTCCAATAAGCCTAAATCTAGGTGCTGAGTCAGATCCTCCCTTTTGAGACACTTAACAGGTCTTGGCTTGCCCTCAACTACTGGCAGCCACTAAAAATATAGTAGGTTGATTGGGCAATCAAAAAGGTCTTAGAGCTAGAGCGGAGTTTATTTATAGGGGTCATCTCTGACACAAGGCCACTTCTTTAAGCCTGGAATATGCATCTGTTTTATCCAATGCATAGAAACCAACAAGAAGAGTCAAGCAAAATGAATAAACAAATGAATATGTTCCAATAAAAGAAGGATATAAAAATTCAGGAAAATAACTTAAAAAACAAAGTGATATATCAGATAAAGATTTTAAAATAATGGTCATAAGATGCTCACCAAGCTCAGGAGAAGAATGCATGAATGTAGTGAGAATTTCAACAAACAGAAAATATCAGAAGGTACCAAATAGCATGACAGAGCAGAGGTGTACAATAACTAAACTGAAAAACAATATAGGCATGTGCCACATTATGATGTTCCAGTCAATGACTAACTGCATATACAATGGTAGTCCCACAAGAATTTAACAGAGTTGGAAAATTCCTATTGTTTGGTTATGTCCTAGAAATTATAACATGATAGCATAACATATTACATGTTTGTGGCGATGCTGCTATAAACAAATTTACTGCACTACCAGTCCTATAAAAGTATAGCAAATACAATTATATACAGTACATATACCATAACATTTGATAATGATAATAAAAGACTGTTACTAGTGTATTTGTGAATATTCATTATACTATGCTTTTTATTGTTAGAGTGTACTCTTTCTACTTACTAAAAATGTTTTCTATGGAACAGCATGCCATTTTACAACATAGCAGCCTCATATATTTTAAAAAATATTTTATTTATTATTTTTCATAGAGAGGAGAAGAGAGAGAAGCAGGGAGGGAAAGAAATATCAATGTATGGTTGTCTTTCACCTGCCTTCAGCTACAGATCTGGCTGGAAATCTGGCTTGCAACCTGGTTATGTTGCCCTGGCTGGGACTCAAACCAGTGACCTTTGGGTTTGCAGGCCGGTGTCTTATCCACAGTGCCGCCAGCCAGGGATAGCCTCATAGTTAATGTTTACTGTGTCTCTTGATTGGATCATTTTATTTTATGTTTTATTTAACTTTGTGGTGTTTTGTTCATCATGGTTCCTAAGCATACACAACCTGCTGCTAATATCGGCAATAAGAGACCACGTCAAGTAATTGACTAGAAATAAAATTAGAAGTAATAAAAGACTACAAAGGTAGGAAATCAGTGATGGTTATTGCTGACCAGTCAGGCTTTCCCAATTTCACCATGACGGTGATCTTGAATAACAAGAACACAGTGACAGAAAATGTTAAATAATGTGTTTTATTTAACAATGAGAATAACAAGGCAATGAGATTAATAAATATTTGAGAAGGGCCTATATCAGATATGGAGAAACTTCTAATAAACTAGATTGAAGCCCATCTTGAAATTGATAAAATAAGACCAATAACAACCTGAAAAGAACACAAAAATGTGATAAATTTATGTGCCTTCTTGTCTAGGTCACAGTACCCAGATGCTTGGTCAAACATCATTCTAGATATCTCTGCAAAGGTATTTTTTATGTTAATATTTAAATGAGTAGACATTGAGCAGAGCTAAGACTAAGCCTTATCTATGCGATTAAAGCTTCAAGAGAAAAAAAGCTGAGAGGGAAGTGTACCTCAAGACTTGAGCTGTGGAATTAACTCTTCTCTGGGGCTCCAGTCTGCTGACCTACTCTGCAAATTTCAGATTTTCCAACTCTAATAATTGCATGAACCAATACCTTAAAATATCTACGAAGATATAGATATAGGCACACACACTTCCTATGATTTCTCTGGGGGAACTCTGACAAATACAAAGGCCATAGCCAGCTAGTTCATACTCACAAATGGCTCTTAAACTTATTAAAACATGCCCTATCATACTTATAATAAGAGAAAAAAATGAATAAAACTATCCAAAATCCATTTTAACCTCTCAGTTTGCAAAATATGCTATCTCATAAATTGTTAGTAGGATCATAAAATTGTAGAACATATATGGAGGACAATTTGCCAATATCCACTGAAGTTGCAAATAACTACTTTTGAGTAATCATCTCACTGCTGGAAATTTATTCCACTACTTTGATTATGCCCATACAAATTAAAGTCTATTCTAGGTTGTTCCTTGCAATTTTGTTTACTATAGTATCAATGAAGGACCAAAATCAACACAAGTGACCATTGTTAAATATTATGAAGCATTTTAAAAATAAAGAAGCTCTCTATTTACTCAAAAGATCTCCTGGATAGATCTGTCAAGTAAAAACAAAACAAGGAAAAAGCAATGTAGATAGTGTTCTATATTTTGTGTAAGAAAGAAGAAAATATAGGACTATAATGTACACATATATTTGCATTTATATGATTAAACATTTGAAGGATTCAAACAAAAGATATAGATGTGGCTACTTGCAGAGTATGGGGGGAGAGAGAAAGAGAGTTGACTATACAAGGCATGCACAATCAATTGGCAATAAATTTGCATCTCCTTATTATGCGTACTTCTTATTAATTTTGAAAAACTATGTTCCTAAGGTTATGATTTAACATTATTGTTTCAGATTTAAAGTATTAAATTCTTATAAATAAATTCTGAGAGCAATCATCATGTCAAAGGAATGTGATGTTAGAACAAACATAATTTCTGGACTGAGCACAGGGCGAACTGCTAAGGAAATTGCAGACTTCAATAACGCCCCTTTACCTACAGTTTACAATGTGAAGATGTATGCTTCTGATCCTGATGTTGCCACACCAACAAGGAAAACACATAAGGTACACAAGGATCACATAAGTTCAGATATTGTACACAGAATCCAGGAGATCATCAATGAAGATCCAGGATGTTTACCTTGACATTTTGAGAGACATAGTTGTACTGTGAATGAAGCAAGTCACAAATGGACATCATTTTATCTTTCAACAAGATGGTGCACCAGCACATAATGCCAAAAAGGTGCAAGAATTTCTCATTGTCAATGTTTCTGAATTCTGGTCAAAGGAAATTTGGCCACCTAGTTCACCAGATGTAGCATTTGTGAGATAGAAGTTAATAAACAACCTCATTGCAATTAAGAGGCTGTTAAAGCTAAGACTGAAAACATAATGATGTTTTAATGGATAAAGAAAAGTTACTTAAAGCATGCTTAAGGTTCCAAAGTCAAATTGAGTCTATTATTGCAGCAAATGGAAACTTTTTTGAACAATTAAAAGATATTGACTATGCTTATGTATTTACATATAAGAATAAGTTTATTTCAAAATACAACACTTTTGTGTTATGTTGTTTATTTTACTAAAATTTTGCCAATTGATCATGTTCACCCTGTATATTGTCCAAGCAGGACATACATTAGTTAGTAGTTAGGCAGTGCAGATAGATAAGAGGCCCAATGTGGCCTCCCACTGTGGAGCCTTCTGCCCTAGGGGATCAGTCATTGATTTCAGAGGGATTTGCTAAAAGGAGATCAATTTCTAACAGATTTGCTTGTTCATGACTGTAGTTTATCTGCCTCATGCACTTGTCCTACATGTGGAGGTATTCCACATGGAAAGTACAGGAGATGTCTCAGGCTGCCTCACTGCTGCACTGTCTACACTGTCCACAATGTCTCATGGGACAGTAGGCTCTACAGCCTAGTTTGGATTCAAAGCATTATAGCAATTTGGGAAGAAAGCATACAGTGTTTTTTTCTTCAGATGAAAGGGAAAGCTTTTAGAAGCAATTTTAAAAACCAATATTATTAATGCCCTAATCCCTTCCCTGAGCCTTCCCCAGTAGTAGGTTTTTGCTCTTCTTCCGTTGTTATAAGAACAGTGTGACACATTTAGTATTCATAACTTTACCTTTTTTAACCCACCCAAGATCTCACACATTTTGACAAGAAGAGTTGTATGCAATTTAACTAGAAAGACATATCCTGTTAAGGATATGGGATAAAAATCTTGAGTTTTTAATTCTGTTTTTCAAAATGAGTTTACCAGTTCTCCTTCATTCATTTTACCCTGACCATTTCATTAATAGGAAGCCAAGAACAGATCAATCCATTTTGGGAGATAACTGTTTTGAATAATTAAATTGCCTTCCTAAGTTATATGTATTAGAAGAATAGTGAGTCCATTGTTGAAAACTGCAACCAACCCAGGGAGCCAAAAAATACAATTTTATAGCACAAGGACTCCCTGAGCTGGGAATGATAGTACGATCCATCAGGACTGGATGCAAGGGTCACTGTGCTGGTGACGTGCCCTCCCTTGACTTGCAGCCTCCTCAGGAACCACAATTTTGAAGTCCAGTTAGTCTGTGTCAGAAATATAGAGCCCATGAGCAGGTTGATTTTAGATGGCCTCATCAGAGAACAAGCCCTTTCACATGGACATCTGCAAATGATCCATATAGTCCAGCCAGTATCTATTATATCATCAATTATGGGTTAATAGAGGGGTATCCTAAATCTGTAAAGATCTGAGTCTGAGTTCTCTTCATTGAACCCATATCTACTTTCAGTTCATCACAGATCTTACCGAGATAAAAACAGCCCATAGAAAACAGTATAAAGTTCCAGTTTAGAATCATAGCAGGGAAATTAAGATCTGAGAATGCAGGATTCCAAAAAGCCAGGGGATTTTCTTCAGGAGCAGCAAGGCCCAGACACCTTAGGGTCAGACTCTATGTTCCAAGTCCAAAAACCAATGCAAAGTTTCCCTAGGCTCATTTTTATCTTGTCAGTCTTTAGTTTTTTTGTTTTTTTAAAAATACTTTATTTATTATTTTTAGAGAGAGGGAAAGGGAGAGAGGCAGAGAGGAAGAGAGACATCAACGTATGGATGCCTTTCACCTACCTCCAGCTATGGACTTGGCTGGAGACCTGGCTTGCAACCCGGTTATGTGCCCTGGGTGGGAATTCAACCAGCAACTTTTGGGTTTGCAGGTTGTGCCTTATCCACTGTGCCACCAACCAGGGCCTATCTTGTCAGTCTTAGAGCCCAATTTGATCCACTCTAAGACATACACATCAGACAAGAAACGCATCTATAGGGGCCAGTCATCTAATTTTGTGAGAGCTTATTAGTGAAAAAAATGGACCTGCTACAGCTCCAAAACTATAGCTCCATGTGAAAATTGCCTCTCTTTTCATCTTGTCTCCAGGACAAATCTGGATATTCAAGTAGGCAAAAAATAATAGCAAAAATCATCACTTATAGAGAATCATTTTATTTCCAAAACCCACTTTAAATTCCAATGCACCCATGAACTGTAAAAAGCAAGGGAGTTGTAGCCCACTAAATTGTGTATGTTTGTTCACAACTTTCCCTTTAACATGTATGAAATTATAAGCATGAATCATTTTATATTAACACTTATCATGCACCAGATGCCACAAAATGCAAAGCTATTTGTTAAAAGCATCCTCTCCCTGTTATCTCTATGCACATATACTCAAACACCTAACAGTAAATTTAGCAATTAACTGATTAAGATGCAAGTGTGGTGGCTGCTGCAGCAGTGATAGCAGTAAGGCTGGAGTGGTGTCATTTTTTTTCTCCTCTGGTTTATCTGAAGGCTTGTTTCATCCTTGTGAAATGATTTAGCCTTTTTGTTGTTTCCTCCTACTTGGAGTAGAGAGCAGTAAAGATCATTAATATTTGTGGTTCACTTAGACTCCAAATTTAGGATTTGGGGGGTTATGTCCCCTGCCACCTGGAAAAGATAAAAATTTGCAAATGCTTTTCATTGACTTTCCCCCATCCAAAACCCATTTTGGGGAATTTTGGGGTCCTTTCTGCTCCCATCAGGAAGAAAGCCAAAGACATAATCCAGGTTAGACTTTTCCCATCACTCTATCCAGTAATCCAATTAATCTGGAGGACCCAGGGAGACAACAACTCTTCTGAGGTTGAATTTATCATTTTCAAATTCATAGGTAACTTTTACCCATTACCAAAGACAGCAGCTCAGCTACCATTTCATACAACATATGACTTCATAACCACCCAGGCACAGGGGTTTTGTCATTTCCTTTCCCTCTAACTTTCCTTTCCTTGTTAGCACTTTAGTCATATTTCAATCAGTCAGGGTCATTACAGTGAATTCCACCATAGGTTCTAATGCATCAGGGGTCCCCAAGAACACCAGCACATTAATAGTTTTACTACAGAATTTGTGGCACTTGACATAGTTTTTCTCATGTCTAAAATGTATAAAAGTGAGGTGGTAAGGTTCTCACAGCCAAATCATAAGGAAAGAAAGCAGATGACGAGTATGGAAGAAGCCAAGTATAGACTTCCTTATTGTTCTCCTGAGAGTGGTCGCACAGATCTCTTCCCCAAGAAATGGCAATGCAGCAATGTCTGTGATGTGTCTTCCCAGAAAAACAAGCTCAGTATTCAGCTTTTGCATAGCATATATTAAAACTCTGGACTCCCAGAGAGAAAGCATTTGCAAAGTCTAGGTATAATGAACCATACCTATTTAGGGAATTCTTTTTTTTTTTTTTTTTTTTTTTTTTTTTTTTATCACTATAAGAAACTGTTTCCCAGTCAAGTCTGAGACAGAAACCAAAGACCAATGTTATGTTAAATCCTTACTTTCCTTCCTTCCCTTCCTTTTCACTTCCCTGTCTTCCCTCCTTCCCTTTCTTCCTTTACCCCTTCCTCTATTCCCTCCCCACCATTCCTTCTTCTCTCCCCTCCCTCCTTCTTCCCTTCCTTCCTTCCCATATAATTCACATACCATATAATTCAGCCATTTAAAATACATAATACAATGATTTATAGTATATTCATGATGTACTACAACCATCACCAACATCAATTTCAGAATACTTTTATAGCGCCTAAGAGAAACCCTGTTCCCATTAAGCAGTTACTCCACATTCCTCACTTCACCCAGCCCCTGGCAACCACCTAGTTTCCATTTCTATAGATTTGCCCATTCTTAACATTTTGCATAAATTCAATCATAAAGCAGGTGGAATTTTATGTTTGGCTTCTTTAAATTAGTAAAGTGTTTTCAAGTGTGACCATTTTATAATATGTATCTAAACTTTATTTTTTATGACAATAATTGTATGGATATATCACAGTTTTTGTATATTTATTAGTTAATGGACATTTGGGTTGTTTCCAGCTTTTGACAATTGTTAATAGTCCTCCTATGAACAACCTGTAAATATATTTGTTTCAACACCTGTTTTGTTTTTCTTGGGTATATATCTAAGAGCATAATTTCTGGATCACATGGTAATTCTATAAGTTTTGTTTTTGAAAACTTTATTTTTAGAGAGAAGGGAAAGGATGTAGAATGACAGGGAGAGAAACATCAATGTATGGTTGCCTCTCACATGCCCCCAACTGGATACCTGGCCTGCAACCCAGGCATGTGCCTTGACTGGGAATTGAATTGGCATGCTTTGGCTCACAAGCTGGCATTCAATCCATTGAACCACACCAGCCAGGGTCTAAGCTTTTGAGGAACCACCAAACTGTTTTCCACAACAGTTGCACCAGCAACTTATAAAGATTTTGATTTCTCCACATCTTTGCCAACACTTGCTTTATTTTTTATAGCCATCCTAGCAGATGTTAAATGGTACCTCATTGTGGTTTTGATTTGCATTTCACAAAAGATTAGTGACACTGAACATCTTTTTATGTGATTATCTCCCATTTGTATGTCCTCTTTGGAGAACTGCCCATTATCTCTCATCTGTTTTTTAAATTGGGAGTGTGTGGGAGGGATTCCAGGGAGGAAAAACTGTCTATGGCTGACTTCAAGAGTAAGGGAAGTTCAAGGCAAAGAATGGTGGCAGCCAGCAAGAAAACAGGAACTAAGTGTACAATCATAAGAAACTGAATTCAACAACCAACCTGATTGATTTTGGAAGCAGGTCCTCCCCAGAGTCCCCAGGTAAGAGCGTGGTATGGTTCACGCCTTGACTTCTTGCTTTGTGAGACCTTGAGCAAAGCAGAGAAGGATGTGCTGTGTCTGGACTTCTAACCTTCAGAATGTGAGTGTTTCTAGGATGGAGAAGGTGGTGGTTGAGTAGGTGGAAGCTGATCCCACTTGCTTGTGCCCCCAGCACAGATTTTCAGCTGATCTTCTGACAAGTGACATGAACAATCAACAGAATCTTAGTTAATATGAATTTCTGAAGCCTATGAGTACAGAGGATGCTTTGTACCATCCAGTAAGAGATTCTATACGTTAAAAAGGAAATACCACCCTGGCTGGTGGCTCAGTGGATAAGGCACCAGCCTGCAAACACAAAGGTTTCTGGTTCAATTCCCAGCCAGGGCACATAACCAGGTTGCAAGTCAGGTCTCCAGCCAGCTCTGTAGCTGGAGGCATGTGAAAGGCAACCATACAGTGACATTTCTCTCCCTCTCTGCCTCTCTCCTTTACCCTCTCTCTGGAAATAATACATTTAAAATGAAAAAAAAAAAAAATAAGGCAATACCCTACATGAGGTGCCTGCATCAGAGAACAGACAGAAGCAGCTCCCAACCCTCAAGGAGTGGAGAGCCCAGGTCCCACACAGAGAACTCCCAACCCTAATCAAGAAAAACTTGTGAGCAGGACATCCATAGCTGCAGTACCAACCAGGAGAGTTCAAGAGAGAAATTCCATCTCATAAAATGGTCAAGGCACTTGCAGGCTGCTGACAGCTCTGACCAAGATACTTTTTGCCTTTTGGGGAGGTAGAGTGCCTCAGGCAGTGGCTTGGTGATGCAGTGTGGGTGCCACATGGGGACTTTTTAAAAGAGGAGAGCTGAGGTGTGGCTAGGCAGGGACCCCATGTGTGAGTGTAACTTCCCTGACAATGAAGAGGACAGATTGAAAGTGTGGTTTATGCTCACTCAGTCCAGTTGGCCAGGTAGAGTAGAAGGTTGCATGATAAAGGGACTGCAGGGCTCCACCAAGTGTGGCTACAAGTGGGATCTTCATACAGAACTAAGGGTTTGGGTCTGAGCCTCCTGCAAGAACAGTCAGCTAGGAGCTAAATGGGCAAGAACTGAATGCCTGAGATTCTTTGCATCGGAAGAGCCACCCACACCACAGAGTAAAAAGTTCTGGGAATAGGAAAGCATGCTCAACCCCCACCTGAAGACGTGCAAACTCTGCAGAACCATAAGGTCAGGCTCAAGAATGCCCTGCCAGGTGAATATCCACAGGGGAAAGAAAAATAATCTACTGAGGAGTCCTTTATGGACTTTTTTATTAGATGTTATGCTGACTCCTCCTCAAGCCCTATACCTCTGAAAACAGTAGAGCAGAGAGATTAGAAATTGGTGCAGCAAGAGGTATTCAGGGCCCTACTCAGCCTTGGCTCTCACAAAGAGCTGCCATCAGCGCCGAGCAAGAAAGACCTGACCCTTTTACATAGATTGGCCACTCACAGGAAACAGACAGGTAATTCATCAGAAAATACACATTATTGGGAATAATCAGGGCAGACAAAGACATGTGGCTCAGGCATGGGGGAACAACACACCCCTATCTTCCCTGAAGACTGAACAGCAACTCCCAGGAAAGAACCAGGGATCACATCCTCCTGATTGCACCAGAAGCCCCCTCTAGGGACAGGTGAAGATGGTGCAAATAGGGCTATGGGACATAGGTGAACAGCCCCTGGGCCTTGTGCTGATAAAAAGCCAGCAGGACAGAACAACAAGGACCAACCCTATCTGAAGGAGACAGCCAAAGACTGTGGATCACCTATAGCCTTGAAAGCCTGCATTAAAGCAAGATTGGGGTACCAGCTGACATTACCAGGGACAAATCCAGAGGGAGAACATAGTAGGCAAACAAAAACTAGACACTGCTGAGATGAACTCCACCTTGTTCTTTTTCATCATTTGCTCTTTTTTGCCTGAATAGCTTTTTAGTGATGCTTCTTTGTCTTCAATTTTGTGTCATTATTTCACTAATTTTTATTTTTTAAATTTATATATATATATATTTAAAATTATTTTAGCTTTATTACTTTTTCTTTTTTTTATTTTAGCTTTATTTCAAATCTCATATTATACCCTTCCCTTCTCTTACTCATTTTGCCTACATTCTTTTTTATTTTTGTTTTTAATTTTACTTTTTCCCATTCTATTCCATGTTTCTATTCCTCATTCTTACTATGTCACCATTTTCAATCCTCTCAAAAACATCTTTCTATTATTCATCTCAAATTATTTTTCTCTTTCTTATAATATCCTTATTCTCATTCCACCTTTATTAATATTTGCCCAGGTGTAATTGATATTGTGTTTTTTGCTGCATTTCTGCCATTTTATTCCTAGTTGTTTACTTTTTTTTTTTTTTTACTTTAAATCTCGTATTTTACTGTTCCCCTATGCTACTCCATTTTACCTTCCTCCTTCCCTGTCTTATTTTCATTTAAAATTTTACCTTATGTCTTTCTTAGCCTGGTTTCTAACCCTTAGGCTTATTATCTCTCCTCTTTCTAGCCTCTGAAAATCACTTTTCTTTCATTTAGATATCTTAATTCTTTTTTCTTTCATATATTTTTATTCTCCTTCCTCTTTTATTAATCTTTGTATATTTGTGATGGATATTGTTGCAGTATTTTTTTTTTTCAAATTGGTTCCTATTTCTTCTTTGTGGTTTCTACCCTCTATTTTCTTGTTTTTTAATTTAATTTTATTGTTGTTGTATTAAATCCATTCCATTTCCCCGCCCCTCTTTTCGCTTCCCTACCAGCCCTCTCCCCCTCTAAGTCAATACAATTTATTGTCCATGTCCATATTTCTCCCATGCTAGTTCCTTGACTAAACTTCTCCCCTTCTTTCCCTCCTCTTCTCTGCTCCACGTACCCTCTCCCCTCTGCCCACTGAAGGTCTATTCATTGTATTCACGTACCTGGTTCTGTTTTGCTTCTTTGTTTTGTTCATTAGTGTCCTGTAACAGGTGAGATCATATGTTATTTGTATTTCACTGACTGGCTTATTTCAATAGGCATAATCTCTTCCAGTTCCATCTATGTTGTTGCAAAAGGTAGGAGTTCCTTCTGCTGATTAGCATTCCACTTGTAAATGTACCAAAGTTTTTTGATCCATTCATCCACTGATGGAAACTTAGGCTGTTTCCAGCACTTGGCTATTGTAAATAGTGCTGCTATGAACATAGGGGTACATAGGTTCTTCTGAATTGGTGTTTCAGGGTTCTTCGGATGTAATTCAAGCAATGGAATTACTGGATCAAAAGGCGGTTCTAATTTCAGTTTTGTAAGGAAACTCCATACTGTTTTCCAAGGTGGTTGCACCAGTCTGCATTCCCAACAACAGTACACGAGAGTTCCGTTTTCCTCACATCCTTGCCAAAACTTGTTTGTTGATTTGTTGATGATTGCCATTTTGAAAGGTGTCAGGTAGTATCTTATTGTGGTTTTAATTTGTATCTCTCTGATGGATAGACATATTGAACATTCTTTCATATGCCTTTGGGCCTTTTGTATGTCCTCCTCAGAGAGTTGTCTATTCAGGTCCTTTGCCCAGTTTTTAGTTGGGCTGTCTGTCTCCCTGGTGTTCAGTTGCATAAGTTCTTTATATATTTTGGATAAAAAACCCTTGTCTAAGGTATCTGGCAAATATTTTTTCCAATAGAGTTGGTTCCCTTTTAACTTTGCTGGTGTTTTCTTTAGTTGAACAGAAACTTTTCAATTTGATATAGTCCCATTTCATTATTTGTTCTTTTATTTCCTTTGCCCTTGTTGAAGAATCAGAATACATATTTCTGCATAGGATATCTAAAATTTTACTTCATATATTTTCCTCCAGGACCTTTATGGTGACACTGCTTACGTTTAAGTCCTTTATCCATCTTGAGTTTATTCTGGTACATGGTGTAAGTTGGTGGTCTAGTTTTACTTTTTTCCATGTTGCTGTCCAGTTCTCACAACACCACTTGTTAAAGAGACTATTTTTACTCCATTTTATGTTCCTCCCTTCTTTGTTCAATATTAATTGACCATAGAGTCCTGGGTTTATTTTGTTATTCTGTTCCATTGATCTATATGTCTATTTTTATGCCAGTACCAGACTGTTTTGATTACAGTAGCCTTGTACTAGAGTTTGATGTCCATTATTGTGATTCCTCCTATCTTGTTCTTCTTTCTCAAGATTGGTGTGGCTATTCATGGGTGTTTTTGGATTCATATAATATTTTGAAGTATTTTTTCTATCTGTGAAGTATGTCATTGGTATTTTAATTGGAATTGGATTGAATCTATAGATTGCTTTTGGTAGTATGGAAATTTTAATAATGTTAATTCTTCCCATCCATGAACATGGTATATGCTTCCATTTATTTGTATGTTCCTTCATTTCTTTCCTCAGTGTTCTGTAGTTTTCTCAGTACCGGTCTTTTACCTCCTTGGTTAAGTTTATTCCTAAGTAATTTATTTTTCTTGTTGCTATGGTAAATTGGATTTTTTTTTCTAGCTTCTATCTCTGATGTTTCGTTATTGGTATATAAAAATGCTTTTAATTTCTGAATATGGAATTTATATCCAGCTATTTTGCTAAATTTGCTTCTTATGTAAAGTAGGTTTTCATTGGAGTCTACCTGGTTTTGTATGTATACTATCATGACATCTGCATATAATGACAGATTTATTTCCTCATTTCCAATTTGGATACCTTTGCTGCCTTTTTTTTTTTTTTTTTCTTTGATAGCTATGGCTAGAACTTCCAAAACAACGTTGAACAGAAGTGGAGAAAGTGAAGAGCCTTGTCTTGTTCCTGATCTTAAGGGAAAAGCTTTTAATATTTGTTCATTGAGTATGATGTTACCTTCAGGTTTCTCATATATGGCCTTTATTATGTTGAAATATGCTCCCTCTATTGCCATTTTGCTGAGTATTTTTATCATTAATGGTTACTGTACTTTATCAAATGTTTTATCAGCGTCTATTGATATGATCATATGGTTTTTGCTTTTTATTTTGTTTATGTGGTATAATACACTTATTTTATTATTATTATTAAGATTTTATTTATTATTTTCAGAGAGAGGGGAAGGGAGAAAGGCAGAGAGGGAGAGAAATATCAATATATGGTTGCCTTTCACCTGCCTCCAGCTACAGACCTGCCTGGAGCCATGACTTGCAACTTGGTTATTTTGCCCTGGCTGGAAAATTGAACCAGCAACCTTTGGGTCTACAGGACAGCACTTATCCACTGAGCCACAAGTCAGGATGTAATATATTTGATTTGGGAATGTTGTACCATCCTTGAATCCCTGGGATGAAACCCACTTGATCATGGTGTATGATATTTGTAATGTATGGCTGGATCTGGTTGGCCAATATTTTGGATAGGAGTTAGTTCTTCTCTAAATGTTTGGTAGAATCCACTTTTGTAGCCATCTGGTCTGGGGCTCTTGTGCTTTGGGAGATTTTTCATTACTTCTTCAATTTCACTAGTTGTTAGTGGTCTATTCAGGCATTCTGCTTCTTCTGGATTCAGTTTTGGTAGATTATACATTTCCGGAAATATGTCCATTTCACCCAGGTTATCATATTTCTTGTCATATAGTTGTTTGTAGTAATTTCTTACAATCCTTTTTATTTCTGAAGTATCAGTTGTGATTTCTCCCCTGTCATTTCTGATTGTATTTGTTTGCATCCTCTCTCTCTTTTTCTTGATGAGTCTGGTTAAAGGCTTGTCAATTTTGTGTATTTTTTCAAAGAACCAGCTCCTGCAATGATTTTTTGAATTGTATTTTGAGTCTCTAAGTCATTTAATTCTGCTCTGATCTTGATGATTTCCTTCCCTCTATTTGCTCTGGGCTCTGTTTGTAGTTTTTGCTGCTTCATTGTTAGGTTGTTTGTATAAGCGTCTTCAATCCTTTTTCAGTAGGCTTGTGTTGCTATGAATTTTTCTCTGAGGTCTATCGTTGCTGTGGCCCATAGGTTTTGGGCTGTTGTATATTCATTGTCATTTGTTTCCAGAAACTTTTTGATTTCATCTTTGATCTCATTGTTTATGCATTCCTTACTCAAAAGCATGTTATTCAGTCTCCGTGAGTTAGAGTGATTTTGGCTTTTTTTCCCTTGAGGTTGGTTTCTAGTTTCAAGCCATTGTGACCTGAGAAGATGCTTGGTATGATTTCAGTTTTCCTGAATTTGTGGAGGCTTGTCTTGTGACCTACCATGTGGTCTATCTTTGAGAATGTTCCATGTGCATTTGAAAATAATGTGTATTTTGATTCTTTGGGATGAAAGGTTCTGTATATATCAGTTAGGTCCATTTCCTCTCGAGTATTGTTCAGTGCCCCAAGATCCTTGGTGTTTTGTTTGTTTGTTTGTTTGTTTGTTGTTTGTTTGTTTGAAATATCTGTCCATTGTTGATAATGGGGTATTAAATTCCCCTACTATGAGTGTGTTGCTGTCTATATCCTTCTTGAAGTCCCCCAAGATTTTCCTTATTTACTTGGGAGCTCCTATGTTGGGTGCATATATGTTTGCCAGAATTATATCTTCTTGATGGATTGTTCCCTTAAGTACTATGAAATGTCCTTTGTCTCTTTTTATGGCCTTCATCATAAAATCTATTTTGTCCGAAATAAGAATTGGTACTCCAGCCTTTTTATTTTTATGTCCATTTGCTTGATATATATTTTTCCATCCCTTCACTTTCAATCTGTGTCATTTTTTTGTTCTGAGGTGGGTCTCTTGAAGACAGCATATATGTGGGTCATGTTTTCTTATCCATTCAGCCACTCTATGTCTTTTGAATGGTGCATTTAATCTGTGTATATTTAAGGTTATTATTTTTTCTTATATTTTATTGATTTTGCTATTACAGTTGTCCCAATTTTCCCCTCTTTGCTCCTCTCTGCCCACTATCCCATTTCCTCCAACAATGCCCCACCTTGGTTCATGTCTATGTGTGTCATGCATATAAGTTCTTTGGCTTCTCCATTATCTTCATCTTTCTTAACATTACCCTGTTTATTCTGTAACCACCAATGTATACTTTTTTCCTTTCACATTCAGATAATTCACCATTTAATTACTGACTTCTGCCAGCTTCTTAAATTATATTAATACAAAGTTTTCTTTTAATTATTTAAAAATGCCTACAATAATTCATTTGTTTACAGAATTACTTTTTAAAGTAATATGAATTGCAATAATATCAAACACATGCAAAAATACATTTATACACATACGTATTTTTACACATATTAAAAGTACATACTAGCCTTGGGTGGTGGTATAGTAGATAAGGTGCTGGTCTGTGAACCCATAGGTTGCTTTTTTCATTACCCAGCCAGGGCACATAACAATGTTGCAAGCCAGGTTTCCAGCCATGTCCATAGCTGGAGGCAGGTAAAAATCAACCATACATTGATGTTTCTCTCCGTCTCTGCCTCTCTCTCTTCCCCTCTCTAAAAATAATAATAAAATATTTTTTAAAAATACACACTAGATTTTGAAGAGTTAATACAAAAATTTTAAATATGCAAACACCTTATGTAATAATTACATGTTAAATGATAGTATTTTAGATATATTGTAGCAAATTAAGTAGTTTTTTTCTTCTTTAATACTTATTTTACTCTGGAATGCTATTTTTGTAAACTATATCACAGAAATGACGTATTGCAGAACTCCTTTTCGTGAAAGTTGTCCTAGAGAAAGTGCCAAACCCATAGTAAAAAATGAATTTGGTTTTTGAGTCAGGTCCTTCCCACTCCAATAATACAACTCAACTTTATTTTAAACTACCGGAACTACAACTTATTCTTTTTTTGGAGTTTTACATCTTAAATAGTAGATTGATTTTTTTTTTTTTTTGGTGGTGCACAGGGCTTATTTCTTTCAATACCCTCTGTGTTTCCTCTACATTTGTTTTACAAGTTGAAGCCTTCAGAAATAATGGCACTTGCAGTGTTCAACTGGTCCCTAGAGTAGAAATTATGTCTACTAAGTTGAGGTAACATATATATATGTATATTCCTAGGATTTAAATACTTATGTAGACTAGTATTCTAGCTATTTTTTGAACTTGTGGTTGACTTCCTATGTGGTCCTAAACTAACTACTGAACTATTTGAAAGGAATCTCATCTAATTTACATGCTAATATGGGAATATATATTGCCTATGTATATGAATCATATAGTTTCATAGTTTGCAACTTCCATCCAAATTGGTTTTCATTCTCAGCATTATTTCTAACCTAAAGATTGAATGATTTCACAGCACACCAACATCCAGTTGATTGCTATTTAAAACAAAATTTAAACAAAATCTATATATTACACACCCACAAATAAGCACATATTTTGTAACAGTGAATAAGAAAGATAGCATGTCTTCTATGCAATATACATCCATATTTTCTTACTTTTTTCTTCTTCCTTAACTGCATTTGATTTTTCTGAGTTATTGCAATTAACATGATTTTCCCATATTGTGAAAGGCTTCCAATCTAAGAAAACTTAACCTGCAGTAATGCAGATACAAGTAATATACAAAATTATACCTTATTTAGTAAAATCTATTTATAACAAGGTAATTTGAAAGCATTCATAAGTTAAAGTTGGTTCTTATCCATTCAGCTACCCTATGTATTTTGATTGGTGTATTTAGTCCATTTACCTTTGTACCTATGTTCCTGTCTGTCTCTCTGCTTCCTCATCTTTTTAAAAAATATTTTATTTATTACTTTCAGAGAGAGGGGAAGGGAGAGAGGCAGAGAGGGAGAAAGACATCAATGTTTGGTTGCCTTTCACCTGTCTCCATCTATGAACCTGGCTGGAGACCTGGCTTGCAACCTGATTATGTGCCCTTGCTGGGGAATCGAACCAGAGACCTTTGGATTTTGCAGGCCCCCACCTTATCCACGGCACCACCAGATAGGGCTCTTCATTCTCTTCATCTTCTTAAAGTAGACTCTTTAGCATCTCTTTCAGTGCTGGTTTGGTGGAGATGTATTCTTTTAGACTTCTTTTATCTGGGAAACTCCTTATTTCACCTTCCATTTTGAATGACAGCCTTGCTGAGTAGAGTATTCTTGGTTGCAGGCCTTTGTTTTTCATTGCTTAAACTATTTTTTTTTGCCATTCCTTTCTAGCTTGTGTTTCTGTTGAGAAATCAGCTGATAACTTTATCAGAGTCCCCTCGTATGTTATTAGCTGTTTCTCTCTTGCTGCTTTTAGAATTCTCTCCTTGTGTTGGAAATTTGCCATTTTAATGATGATGTGTCTTGGAGTGGGCCTATTTGAGTTCGTCTTCATTGGGACCCTCTGTGCTTCCCAAGCTTGCATGACTTTTTCTCTCCTCAAGTTATGGAAGTTTTCTGTCATTACTTTTTCAAACAGGCTTTCTATCCTTTGCTTCTCTTCTTCTCCTTCTGGTATCCCTATGATATGGATGTTATTACATTTCACATTGTCCTGCAGCTCCCTTAAAATTTCTTCATTGTTTTTCAGTCTTTTTCATTTTGTTGCACTGCCTGGGAATTTTTTTCTACATTGACCTCTAGTTTGATGATCCAATCCTCTGCTTTCTCTAGCCTGCTTTTGATTTCTTCCACTGTATTTTTCAATTCCAAAATTGTATTCTTCATTTCTTCCTGGATCTTACTGATAGTTTCTAAGTACTTTTTAATGCTGGTGAAGTTCTCAGTAAGTTCCTTGTAGGATCCCTGGAGTTTTTTGTCGTGTTTCCCCTGGAGTTGTTTGTAGTGTTCTCTGAACTTGTTGAGCTCATTGAGCTTTTCTATTATCATTATTTTGAATTCCATGTCTGATAGTGTACTAGCCTCTCTTTCACATTGTGCTCTTCCTGGGAATTCCTCCTTTGCTTTCGCTGAGGGTTTATTTCTTTGTCTCCCCATTTTAGATTACTCTTGTTTGTTTCTGCTTCTTAGATTGGTCTGCTTTGACTTACTGTCTTAGTGGTGTGACCTTCTGTGGTATAGAGGTGCACTTTTTTTTTACTTCCTGGATCTGTGCTGGTGATGTCAGCTCATGTCCCAGTCTGGGTTTAGTTAGCCAGTTGGAGACTACCAGAGATTCACTGTCTTTGACTCCTTTAGTTGTTAATCCATTCAGTCTGTGATCAGTGGCCAGTTTTAGGCACCTCTGGGTGGGGCAGATGAATTCAGTTGTTAATCCAGTCAACCTGTGATCTGAAGTCAGGGTTAAGCACTGCTGAGTGGGGCGGATTAAGTCCTGTGGGTAGGGCTGTAGCTTCCCCTAAGGCTACCGCCCTTTAGAGAATAGTGGTCTGTGGGTTGTAAGGGGGATGGATCTGCACTGGACTCATGAGCTGCTCCCTCAACTCTCCCCATAAAGCCATAGCTCCAAATTTTCCCCAAGCATCTCTAGTCTACTCTGCCCTTTCTCTGCTGGAGCCCAGGGTAGGTGGGTGCCACTGTATTTATGTGCATGGTCCCTTTAAGAAATCAGTCTTTCTGTCAAGCCAGCTAAACCTGGCAGCTTTTTGGCTTTTCACAGCTGGGTGCTATTTTACACTCAGCTGTGTTGCTATAGGCTGGGAAGCCCAGTTGGGAGTTTAGATCCCACATGTTTCAGGTGGAGCCCCTGACTGCTAAGATGTTTCTCAGTCCCTTCAGCTGCTGCTTGTGGGAGCCTCACCAGCCCTCTCACATCTCCACATTCCTACCAGTCATGTTGTGATGAAGCGGCCTCTTTTGTTCTGTCTGCAGTAATGAGGCTTCTCTCCTGTTGGCGTTCTGTTGGATGTTCTGGATGACTTCTCCCCAATTAAGTTGTAATACCAGTTTGGTATGGGGAGATTGGTATAGCTCCACTTACTCCTCCATCATCTTGGTTCTCTCTAAGGTTATTATTGATAGATATTTATTGCCACTTCCCCCTTTATACCTGCCTCCCCCCCCCTCTCTGTTTCTTCATATTTTTATTTTTTTAATTTAATTTTATTGTTGTTGTATTACATCCATCCCCTTTTTGCTTCCCTCTGTCCCCCTCCACACCCACCCATCCCCCCCCCAAAGTCAAACTTCATCTTTTTAAAGCAGACCCTTTAGCATTTTTTTGCAGTGCTGGTTTGGTAGAGATGTATTCTTTTAGTCTTCTTTTGTCTGGGAGACTCCCTGTTTCTCCTTCCATTTTGAATGAGAGCCTTGCTGGGTAGAATATTCTAGGTTGCAGGCCTTTGTTTTCCATGACTTGGAATATTTTTAACCATTCCCTTCTGGCTTGTTTCTGTGGAATAATCATTTGATAACGTTATCTGAGCCCCCTTAGATATTATTTGCTGTTTCTCTCTTGATGCTTTTAGAATTGTCTCTTTGTCTTTGAAATTTGCCATTTTAATGATGATGTGTCTTTGAGTGTGTCTGTTTGGATTCATCCATATTGGGACCCTCTGTGCTTCCTGAACTTGAGTAACATTTTCACTAATCATGTTAGGGAAGTTGACTATCGTTACTGTTTTGAACAGGTTTTCCATTCCTTGTTTCTCTTCTCCTGGTATTTCTATGATACAGATATTATTGCATTTCATGTTGTCCTGCAGCTCTCTTAAAACCTCTTCATTCTTGTTCAGCCTTTTTTCATTCTGTTGCATTGTCTTGGAATATTTTTCTAGGTTGTCTTCCAGTTCACTGATCTGATCCTCTGCTTCCTGTAGCCTGCTGTTGATTCCTTTTACTGTATTCTTCAACTCAGAAACTGTTTTCTTCATTTCCTCCCGGCTCTTACTGATAGTTTCTATGTTCTTTTTAATGCTGTTGTAGTTCTCAATAAGTTCCTTGTAGCTTCCCTGGAGTTCTTCGTAGTTTTCCTTTAGTAGTTTTTAGTTTTCTTTGAGCTGGCTGAGCTCATTGAGCTTTTCTATCATCATTATTTCGAATTCCATATCTGATAGTTTGCTTGCCTATGTTTCATTTAGTGATCTTTCTGAGGATTCCTCCTTTTGTTTTGGTGATGGACTGTTTCTATTTCTTCCCATTTTTAGGTTTCGTTGTAACAAACTATGGAAATGATTCCTGAAAGTATAATTCAATCCAGAGTAAAATAAGTATTAAAAGAGAAAAAAAAATACTTAATTTGCTACAATATATCTAAAATACTATAATTTAATGTGTAATAATTACATAAGCTGTTGGCATATATAAAATTTTTGTATTAGCTCTTCAAAATCTTGAATGTATTTTTTTTATTTAAAAATTCTTGTTTTAAATATTTTTAAATTATTTTCAGAGATAAGGGCCAAGAAGGAGGAAAAAAGGGAGAGAAACATCAATGTATGGTTGCCTTTTTTGTGCCTCCAGCCGGGGACCAAGCTAGAGACCTGGCTTGCAGCATGGTTATGTGCCCTGAATGGGAAATTGAACCAGCAACCTTTGGGTTTGCAGGCCAGTACCAATACACCAGCCACACCAGCCAAGGACCTTTTTATTTTTACTTATTTATTTTTTAAATTTCATTTTATTGTTGTTTTATTATGTTAATCCGCTTTTTCCTTCCCTCTGTCCCCTTCCCTAACCACCCACTCCCCACCAAAGTCAATCCCATTTGTTTTCTATGTCCACAGTTCATCTGTACTAATTCCTAGACTAAACAGTTCCACTTCTTTGCCTCCTTCTCTCCCCTTCTATCACACCCATCACCTTTGCCCACTAGAGATCTATTCATTGCATCCAAGTATCTGGTTCTGTTTTGCTTATTTATTTGTTTTGTTCATTATTGTGCTAAAATGGGTGAGATCATATGGTATTTGTCTTTCACTGACTGGCTTATTTCACTAAGCATAATACTTAAGAGTTTGATTCATGTTCTTGGAGAGGTTAAGAGTTCCTTCATTGTTTCTTCTATGTAGTACTCCATTGTGTAAATGTACCTAAGTTTTTTTATCCAATCATCCAATGATGATCATTTAAGCTTTTTCCAGCACTTGCCTAATGTAAATATTGCTGCTTTGAACATAGGGGTACATAGGTTCTCATGAATTGGTGTTTCAGGGTTCTGCGGGTATAGTCCTAGTAGAGGAATTCCTGAATCAAGAGGAAGTTCCATTTTAGTTTTTTAAGGAAAATCCATAATGTTTTCCATAGTGGCTGTGACAGCTTGCATTCCCACCAACAGTGCGCCAGGGTTCCCTTTACCCCACATCATTGCCAACACTTGTTGTTTCTTGATTTATTGATGATGGCCATTCTTACAGGTGTGAGGTGGAATCTTATTGTAGTTTTAATTTGCATCTTTCTAATGGCTAGTGATGTTGAACATTCTTTCTTATGCCTTTGGGCCCTTTGTAAGTCTCCCTCAGTGAGTTATTTGTCCAGGTCTTTGCCCACTTTTTAATTGGGTTGTCTGTCTCTCTAGCGTTGAGTTGCATTAGTTCTTTATATATTTTGGATATCAAACACTTCTCAGGTATCATTGACAAATATGTTTTCCCATACGGTCAGTTCCCTTTGAATTTTGGTGGTATTTTCTTTAGCTGAGCAGAAATATTTCAGTTTGACATAGTCCCATTTGTTTATTTTTTTTTGTTATTTGATTTCCTTTGCCCTTGGTGAAGAATCAGTAGACACATTTCTGCATAGGATATCTAAAATTTTTCTGCCTATACTTTTCTCCAGGACTTTTATGGTGGCACTGATTATGTTTAAGTCCTTTATCCATCTTGAGTTTATTCTGGTGTATGGTGTAAGTTGGGGGTCTACTTTTATCTTTTTGCATGTTGCTGTCCAGTTCTCCCAACACCACTTGTTGAAGAGACTCTTTTTCTCCATTTTATGTTCCTTCCCCCTTTGTCAAATATTAATTGACCATAGAGTCCTGGGTTTATTTCTGGGCTCTCTATTCTGTTCTAATAATCTATATGTCTCTTCTTATGCCAGTACTAGACAGTTTTGATGACAGTAGCTTTGTAGTATATTTTGCTGTCCAATATTGTGATTTCTCCTAGCTTGTTCTTCTTTTTTTTTTTTAATTTTATTGTTGTTGTATTACATCCATCCCTTTTTTTCTCCCCTCTGTCCCCCTCCCAACCCACCCTTTCCCCCCAAAGTCAATCCCACCTGTTGTCCATGTCCATGGTTCCTTTATACTAGGTTCTTGTCTAAGCTGCTCCCCTTCTTTGCCTCTGCCTCCCCCCTCCCCACTACACCTTTCCTCCTGACCACTGCAGGCCTATTCCTTGTATTCATATACTTGGTTCTGTTTTGCTTGTTGTTAGTTTTGCTCATTATTGTCCCGAAATGGGTGAGAACATATGATACCTGTCCTTCACTGACTGGCTTATTTCACTAAGCATAATACTCTCCAGTTCCATCCATGTTGTTGCAAAGGGTACAAGTTCCTTCTTTCTTTCTGCCATATAGAATTCCATTGTGTAAATGTACCAAAATTTTTTGATCCAATCATCCACCGATGGGCACTTAGGCTGTTTCCAGCACTGGCTATAGTAAATAGTGCCGCTACGAATATAGGTGTGCATAAGTTCTTATGAATTGGTGTCTCAGGCTTCTTTGGGTATAGTCCAAGTAGTGGAATTGCTGGATCAAAAGGCAGTTCCATTTTTAGTTTTTTAAGGAAACCCCACACTGCTTTCCACAGTGGTGGCACCAGCCTGCATTCCCACCAACAGTGTATGAGGGTTCCCTTTGCCCCGCATCCTCGCCAACACTTGTTGTTTGTTGATTTGCTAATGATTGCCATTCTGACAGGGGTGAGGTGGTATCTTAATGCAGTTTTAATTTGCATCTCTCTGATGACTAGCGATGTTGAGCATTCTTTCATATGCCTCTGGGCCCTTTGTATATCTTCCTCAGTGAGTTGTGTGTTCAGGTCCTTTGCCCATTTTTTAATTGGGCTGTCTGTCTCCCTGGTGTTGAATCGCATTAGTTCTTTGTATATTTTGGAGATCAGACCTTTGTCTGAGGTATCATTGGCAATTATGCTTTCCCATACAGTTGGTTCCCTTTGAATTTTGCTGATATTATCTTTAGCTGAACAGAAACTTTTCAATTTGATATAGTCCCATTTGTTGATTCGTTCTTTGATTTCCTTGGCCCTTGGTGAAGTACCAGTAAACATATTTTTGCGTAGGATATCCGAAAGTTTACTGCCTATAT
>PVIW01010278.1:0-45382 GCA_004026585.1 Noctilio leporinus
GGTGTCTCAGGATTCTTTGGGTATAGTCCAAGTAGTGGAATTGCTGGATCAAAAGGCAGTTCCATTTTTAGTTTTTTAAGGAAACCCCATACTGTTTTCCACAGTGGCTGCACCAGCCTACATTCCCACCAACAGTGTATGAGGGTTCCCTTTGCCCCGCATCCTCGCCAACACTTGTTGTTTGTTGATTTGCTGATGACTGCTATTCTGACAGGTGTGAGGTGGTATCTTAATGCAGTTTTAATTTGCATCTCTCTGATGACTAGCGATGTTGAGCATTCTTTCATATGCCTCTGGCCCTTTGTATATCTTCCTCAGTGAGTTGTCTGTTCAGGTCCTTTGCCCATTTTTTAATTGGGCTGTCTGTCTCCCTGGTGTTGAGTCGCATTAGTTCTTTGTATATTTTGGAGATCAGACCCTTGTCTGACGTATCATTGGCAATTATGTTTTCCCATACAGTTGGTTCCCTTTGAATTTTGCTGATATTTTCTTTAGCTGAACAGAAACTTCTCAATTTCATATAGTCCCATTTGTTGATTCAATAAGAATTTTTGAGTGCCTACTATGAGCCAAGGAGTATGTCAGACTCTGGAGACATAGACTTGAAGACCACATTCAGGAATCTTGCCCTCATGAGACAGTCTGACATACATTTCTTTTTTTTTAAAATATTTTATTTAAAAAATTAATTTATTGTTGTTCTATTACAATTATCCCATTTCCCCCCATTGCTTGCTCCTGCCCTATCTACCCTATCCCCTCTCCCACAGCCAATCCCCACCCTGTTGTCCATGTCCATGGGTCATTTATGAGGTCTGTCCCAAAAGTATCAGCCATACAAACTGTTTTAATTATATTGACATTGGTTCAGTACTTTTGGAACAGACATTGTACACTAATTCATTGACTAAACCCTTTTCCTTCTTTACCCCCTTCTCCCCCTCCTCCTCCCCTCTGATCACTGTCAATCTGTTCCTTATTTCCATGCCTCTGGTTTTGTTTTGCTCCTTTGTTTTGTTCATTAGTTTCCTGTATGAGGTGGGTGACATGCATTTCTTTAAGTCAAAAAATACCCAAGTAACTAATTATATATATTATGCATGCTATGAAAACATATGTCAGGAGTATTTAGCCTAGCCTGGAAGATTAAGGAAAGACTTTCATAAAGAGGATTATTAAAGTTTTAGACTTGATGTATGATTAGAATAAAGGTTTTTATGTGTATATGGAGGCCTCTGAGGCAAGAAATAATGCTATTACAGTGGTTCCCAAAGTGTGGTTCCCAGGTCATCAACAACATCTGGGAGCTTGTTGGAGATATAAATTCTCTAGACCTACTGAATCAGAAACTCAGGGGATGGGACTCAGCCATCTATGTTTTCTTTTAAGAGAGGGAGAGGAACATCAATGTGTGGTTGCCTCTCCCTCTCTTAAAAAAAGAGACATGGCTCTGGGGACATGGCTCACAACCCATGCCCTGACTGGGAATCGAACCAAGGACTGTTTGAATTGTAGGCCAGCATTCAATCCACTGAGCCATACAAGCCAGGGCTCAGCCATCTATGTTTTAACAAGCCCTCCAGAGGTTTCTGATCCTAACTTAAATGTGAGAACTACTGGCCTATTCTAAGAGCCTGAAAGATGACCAGTGTGATAGAGCATCATGGGCAAAGGGGAAAAGGACAGAAGAGGAAGCTACAAAGGTATATAGGAATGAGATCCTGCAGGATTCTGTAAGCCCTGTTTAAATATATTTAATTTTTTAACAACAACAATAATAATAAATTACTTTTATTGAATGTGTGTTATATGTAAGATTCACCAATAACCTTATTCCCTTTTGTAGGTGAGTAAACTGAGCTTTAGAGAAGTTACTTTTCCAAGGTTCTACAGCCAATAATCCAGCTGCAATTTTCTCCAGAGCCCAATTTATTAACCATTCAGTTGTACTGATCATTTGAAGTCAATGGAAAGTTATTGTACTATCTTAAATAGGGGAGAGAAATGATCACATTGAACTTATCAAAATATCAATCTAGTTACTGTGTGGAGAATGATTTTGAGGGGTTGAGTCAAGCAGTAAGAAAACCTGTTAAGAATCTATTGTCCCACCACCACCACTACCCACCACCCACCACCACCACAAGTAAAAATTAAAAAAAAAAAAAAATCTATTGCAGAAATTCTTGTGAAAGATAATGATGGCTTGGACCAGGGTGAAAATGGAAATAAGTGAATGAACTCAAGGTATGTTTGAGAGATAGAATTGGCAGATGTAGAAGTATTTTCCCTCTCTATCCTTTAATGCATTCTTAGGTAACTCTGGCTGTTGTTTGAAGAATAGATTGAAAGTGAGTAAGAGTGGAAGCAGGGAGACCACTTGCAATTCAAGAATGCAAAGTTAGTAGTATGAGATATAGAGGAGTGGTAGAAAATGAAGCCGGAAAGAGATAGGCTGGGGGTAAATTACATATGCTTCTGAAAGCCATGATACGAAATGTGATTTGTATCCTAAATTCAAGTAGAAGCCATTGGAAAGTTTTAAACAGTTAATAAACACAGCCTAATTAATCTTTTATAAAGATCACCTTAAAAGCTGTGAGGAGAATTGATGGGGGAAATGGAGAATGAAAGGAGGAAGAATAGTTAGAAGGCTAATGTAGAGATCTAGGCAAGATATGAAGGAAGAATGGTAATAGTGTGGATGCAAAAATGGGAATATATATAAAAGATAAAATATCATAGAATTTATAGGACTTTGTGATGGAGGTTTTTGTAATAAGCTCCTAGGTGTGATTAACTGAAATAAGGATGGTGAGAAAAATGAAAGGTAAATCCAGTTTGAAGTGACAAGTATGCTTGTAGTGGTGGAGGAGAGCGGGTGACAAATTCAATTTTCTTAATTTTTACAACAAATCTATTGAGGATTGTAGAGATTAATGAAGTAATTTGCTCAATCTCACACATTTGAGAAGTAGCAGAGATGGATTCAAAGCTAGGTCTGTCTGATTCCATAAACTATGTTCTTTTAGTTTATACTACATGGCATATTCATGGTAGTAAGTCTACAGTAGAATGTGTAAGGCAACAAGTAACATGATATGGCAGAGAGGAAGTAAACAAGGCTCTTTAATTGGGCTTCTCCTGGCAAGATAGGCTATGTGGAAACAGCAGGAAAGAATCCAGGTTTAGGGAAAGGAGACCACAGTGAACTGAGTGAGAATGTTCAGAAAAATGAGAGATGAAAAATCACAGAGTGTAAACTTTTTGTGCTGAGCCTAATATTTTGCTCAAAAACAAGATCATTGTTTTGATTTGACATACTATAGAGGTGGTGTACAACATACTTAAGAATAGGGGAGTTACATGATCTGAATATTACATAGAGAATATATTTGTCTATTACTGTGAAAAAGAGAGTTTGTTGGTATTAAGGATATAAGCAGTCATCTAGCTGCCTGAAATTAGATTTGGAGTGTAGAGAGTAAGGGGCACATCTGAGACCCCTAAATTTTAGGATGTCCTTGCAATGCTTGAGGGTTATGGCTTAAGATCCTGGTAGATTTTCAAATCTATGAATATCACTATTGCATATAGTATCCCCATAATAGTGAAGTATGACTGAAAATTTTAAGGAAACCATTTGGGTCTTTAACAGTCCTATAAATACAGCTCTAAAATAATTCACAAAGCTCTTAAATTCTACCAATAATATAAGCCACCACACTCTTAGATCATTTTCATCACCTTTACTTGCAAATTGGAATTCTTTGTACAGCCTTTTAACAAAAAAGTTTACCCCCCTCTCCACTTTCACCCAATTCTTAAAAATTACTATATCATCCATTTCCAATAGCAAACAGCAAAGCTATGTTAAGATGCAGGCACTTGAAGAAAAAAATAAAATGCCTGCAGTGGGTGATCAGCTAGTTTCACCCACCAGCTAAATAACTCACCTCCATGCACTGGCCACGGAGAGTACATGGCACAATTTCATGCCCCAGCACACTGACAAATGACTATGTGTCATAGACCTTCAGAATCATTTGAGAATAATTGGAATTGAGTTTCAAACCTGGGAATGCTTAGTAAAGGTTGACTACACATTAACCCTTGTGTCACTTAGTTAAGGTAAAACTATTTATTGCTCCAAACCCCTACCTACTCAATACTTATAATTGCTCATTTGGCTATCTCTGCTTGTAAGGATCAAATCATGTGTCAAAAAGAGGGTTCACATGAGCATGAAAGTGTCTCTTTTGCACGACACTGCTGTAATATATCCATGAAAACCAATGATTCTTGCTCCCCAAGCAACATTTGGCAAGACTTTGGTTGTTACAACTTGGGGAGTCATGTTGCTGGCAGCTAGTGGGTAGAGGGCAGGGGTGCTGCTATATATCCTACAATGCACAGAAAAGCCCCCTACAACAAAGAATTATCCAGCTCAGAATGTCTGTAGTGTCCAGCTGATAAACCTTGCTCTATGTCAAGGGAGTCATCTAATCAGGGAAAGGCCACTTGACATTTTTCCCACTAAAAGCTGTTCTTGCTTCTCAGTTCTTTGTTCCTCTTGGTTTTCTCAGTGCTATAATTATGAGACTCTACAGTCCCTAGAGTAAAGATACATTTTTCTGACCTTTGTGATGTATACATCTTTCCATGTATAAATATTGCTATGGACTGATTGTGTACCCTCCAAATTTATATGTTGAAACACTAATCCCAACGTTATCTCCTCTCTATTGAACTGGGGCTTTTGGTCAATAATTAGGTTTTGAGGGTGGCACCCTCATGAATGGGATTAGTGTTTTTATAGGAAGAGGCCAGAAAACTATCTTGGTTCCTTTCCACCATGTGAGGAAGATATGACAAGTCAGCCTTCTGCCGCTCAGAAGAGGGCCTTCCCCTCAACAAAGACCTGACCCTACTGGCACCATGATCTTGGACTTCCAACCTCCAGAACTGTGAAAATAAGTGTTTTCTTTTTAAGCTACTCAATTTATGGTATTTTGTTATAGCAGCTCAAGCTAAGATAAATATTTTGTGTCTCCTGTGCTAGTTCTGAGTTATAATGAAGAATAGGATGGACAAGCAATCTTCCCTTATGGTCCTATAGAAGTTGCACTTTAGCGTGTAATGTAGACAAGCAAACAGACAATTACAATGCTGAATGGTAGGGGTTGTGATGGTGGAAGTCAAGATTCTCTGGGACCTCAATAGGTATCTATTAAGACAAGGCATTTAGTGGCAGCTAACAGAGCTGTAACTCTTCTGTGATAGTTTCCTGAACTTGTCATCTCCCCTTTCATTGGACATTTAAGTGGGCTGACAATCCACTTACCTTGGTCCTTGATTTAGCCCTACTTTCCAGACATGATAGAAGGGGGAATGGAGGAAAATGACATGGAGTAGAGTGTGAGGGCATCTTTCTGAGGAAGTGGCATCTAAGCAGAAAAGCAGGACAAGAAGAAATTAGCCATGTGCAAATAGGGAAAGGAGGAGAAGGAAGATATTCTAAGCTAAAAGAAAAGCATGTGAAAGATTATGGACTCTTTCAGGACCAGAATTTTCTCTCTGTAGCCTGAGTTATTCTGAATTTGTATTAATGGATGGCAAGAATAGATTATTCAAGGGAAGGCTTATGAAGGTCACACTAGTTTCATTTCCCATCCTGAAATCACTTTCCTTTTTAAAATTGTTGTGTATGTTACAAAAATAATTCTTATTCACTGTTAAAATTTCCCAAAGTATATACAATGCAAGATGAATGTCTCCATCAGCACCTATCAACTTTCTTTTCCAAAGACATACGTTAATAGTGTGTTTCCTGCCAGCCTCATCTTCACTTCTTTCTTTCCTTTTAAAAAATATTTTTATTTTTTATTTTATTTTTTAAATTTAATTTTATTTTTGCAAAAATATTTTTAAACTGAATTTATTGGGGTGACATTGGCTCATAAAACCATACAAGTTTCAAGTGTACAACTCAGTAACACATCATCTGCACCCTACATCATGTGCCTATCATGCAAAGCAATTCTTTCCATCCCCATTTATTCCCTCCCCCCATGCCCACCTTCACCAACCCCCATACCCCCTTTTAATACCTTTACATTCACATATTGTATATAGTCTTCACACTTTTAAAATATAAATTGCAGTATGGTATGGATACATATACAAACTTCTTCCCCCTTCTATTTTTTGCAACATTTTCTGGAAAATTTTTTATATCAGCAAAAATGGATTTACCTTGATCTTTTAATATCAGCTTAGATTCCATTATATAGATGTACCATAATTTATTGGGGCTCTTACTTCACCAAAGTTCCACAATTATAGATTTCTTTTCTGCTAACTGGACAGAACAGTGGAATGCCCACCAAGGAAGAAGTGGGCTGTGGGATGATGGAGAAATGAGAACTCCTTAATTGAGGATTACATACAGACCATCTGCACCTCATTCCTTAAACCATACACTGGACTCAAAGCATATTTCCTTTCCAATTTCTACACAAACCCTTCAGGCTGTCTGCTTTCTTGTTGGTCCTGCCCCTCAAGAATGCCTTTGATGTTCACCTTAATGTAATTTTATTTGGATGAATGCATTTGAGGAGGGGAGAGGCAAGGAGGTGAACTCTGGGATTTGCCCCAGAAAATGCCCAATCCCCTTTTCCATTGTGTTTCAAATAAAACACAATCAGTTGCTTTTAGATGTAATTTAAATGATAATCAGGCTTTTAGAAATATAAATAAAGCAGTGAATTCTCAAAAACAAGCTGAATGCAGTTAACAGGAACTAGAGAGTGGAGGCACCTGACTGTGCAGGCTGAGGTTAAAATAACATATGTCTCTAAGGCTGCAGGCTCAGAGTGATTTATCTGAATTGTCAACTATATTATGGTGTTTTTTTTTTTTTTATTCCTGTCTTCATAGATCTGACTGGTATATGTTTATAGAATGGAGAAAACAGACGGTCTGAATTGTTGTTGTTGTTGTTTTTTTTAAAAAAGTACCTGCAACACCATCATTTTTAATTTTTCTAAAAAGATGAACTCGTCTTCATCCCACCGGATCACAAAGCAGAACTGAACATCACTTGGTATGGACTAAGGCAGATTTGATCATTGGAGAGGTGGATGGTCAAGGTATGCTGGGAAGCCTGGTGCTGAAAGAGGAGAGACAAGAACATAAGGAGTTGGGCTAGGGCCATTGCTGAGAAAGCATGAAAGGGGAAATAAAAGTGAATTGAGGAAGGCCAGAGCCAGAGTCAAAAAGAGGGTACAAACTAAGAGAGGGTTCAATCAAGCCAGTCAGAGACAGGTATAAAGAAGCCTAAAGGACCATTCAAATAGACTGCCAGGGGACCAGGTTGAATGCCTAGGGAATTGGATTGGCAAGAAAAGGCCCTTATTGACAAGTTACTAAAATGAGCTGCCACAAAATTGTTGTTCCCAGTTTGAATTACCCTGAGGATCCTACCAGGTTGAAGTGGCTGATGATGATGTTAGTGGGGCAGGTTAAAGGACACTGAGTGAAGCATAGCAAATGGGGGGTGAATTCTCAGATATAAACACTTCGGTTTGTATTCTTCCCAGTTTCCTAGGCACTTAGCCTAGGAATCCAGGGCAATCTATACTTCATAATCTTTTGAACCATTTACTGTTTCAAAGGTGAGTAGTTGTACTCATGGTAAGAGGAGAACAGAATCAATGTTAGTTGAAGTAGGCAGAGAAAAGAGTGCCTTGGATCCTGAAAATGGACACTACTTATGACAAGAATGTTGTGAGGCTAAGGAGCTTTAACAGTGGAAGAAAGCTCTATGAAAATGTCCTCCAATTTCTTGAAGAGATGGATTGATATGAGAACATAGGTGCTCCTTGTTTAACATGAAAAAACTGAAACTGCAAAATACAACAAAAGTTTATTTGAGGTCTTACTGGGGTTTTAACCTGAGAGTCAGAGATTCAGGAAAAACCTGAAATGTGCTCCAGGGAAGACAAAGAAAGCCATAGGTTACAAAACCCACAAGTTATAATACAGGAAACTTTTCCTATTGCATGTCTAATATGGCCTGGTGACTAGTTCACAGAGGTTTGGCCAGGTTCATGTGGTAAGACTTTGAGATAGGCATCAGCATGAAAACAAGGAGACAAGTTCTAGGATAGTCCAAAAATTCAATTCCCATCCATATATAAGTATGGGTAACTCTGACTTCCCGAATAGCCTCCTGACTCTAATTTAGAGCCCTCATGACATTAGTGACTTCATTTTAGATGTTTCTGGTCGTATCATTCCTAGCCATGTGTTTGATTTGCTTTACAATTGACTTTGTCCCATGAATCTTTGTGGGAAGCTCAGAATTTACTTAGGATAGTGGTTTATAAATTTTACTTTTTTGAAGTAGGTTTTATTTTTTATCAAGTGAAATCTTACAAAAAGCTATAATATAGAAACATGTTTGCATATTTTAAGTTCAAATTTAGACCATTTATTTCCTTAGGTTATAATCAGTACACGAGTTAAGTTTTGATAACTACAGACCTTTGAAATAGGGTGTTCAGGGTGACAACTGTATTCTTACATCCAGCTTCAAAATCTAATTTATGTTTTCTGTAAGGTTTTGGTTGCACAATGTAGACACATCCCTACTGCACACAGATAAATGGCAAATATTAAGAGTGTTTTGGGATAGCTCAACTAGCAGTCTCAAGGGACTCTTGAATTCAATAAAAATGGTAGGAATAGTTATCAATTGAGGTCTGTAGACCTCAATTTCCTGGTGTACCAGGAAATAATTCACTTGGTAGCACAAATGAACAGTGTAGTAGTTTCTAATGTATTATAATTTATTACTTATTCCAATTTAGTGTATTATTCTACTGTGTTTTAAAATAATTTAAAAATATTGTTATTGTAGTTCAAATGAATGCTTTCAGAACCACTATGGCCACTTTGAGGAATATCAGAAGCCTTTGAGACATAGCAGTGAAATCCCCTGACCTAGGAGGTATCCTGGAAAGAGCATTGTGAGAAGTGAGTCAGAGAACTGAATAAGAGGAAAACTGTCATTTGTAAGGAAATGATCTTCAGAATCAAGCCAGATGCTCATGTAAGCAAACTCTGTGATTCACAAGAGGCATACTCAGTTGTTCTATGAATAAGACAATAATGGACACACTGGCTGCCTGACTATCAGAGTTTGGGACAGGGTAAAGGTAGGGTAGCAAAATAGTTCCTTGCCTGGAGTGTACAAAATAGATGATTACTGAAGTCTTTCTTTTCCTTTCTTTTCTCTTTGTATATTTAGGTCCTATCACAATATGTATGTGGTATGTAGTAGATTTTCAATAAATATTAATTAAATGAGTGGAAAGGGTAATGAGTAGTGATCTAGCTGAGGGGTTCACAGAGGCGAGATAGCCTCTGAGAGGATATTGCTATCCTCAGAGGACATAAGAAAGCCTGGCACATATGATTGAAGACAGCCCTCTAACCTGGGAAGCCAGGGCCTGCATATGTTTTTTCCCTATCATCCTGCTCTGACTTTGATCGTCTTTAGCTACTCTTAGCCCCTTCACAGTGGGTCTTCTCTCGAGGAATGTGGTTCCAGCTATGACTCTGGCTAGCATGGTCAGAGCTGATGCCCCAAGTTTTCTTTTGCTCTTATTTACATAAAAGCAGTCCCAGACTTAGTTGCTTCTGCTAGGGCCTTTTCCCTTCCTTAGGTGCACCTTTATTTTATTAACATGCATACCCCCCTCAGTATATACTAATACCTCAATTACATTGAGCCTTCCCCTGCACCAACACCTCATCCACTGCCTTTCTTTGTATTAGTCCTTTTCTTTATCTCCCTCTATTTTCCCTGATGCACCTAAATGTGGAATAGTGAGGCTAAATTATAATGATAGGTCATATTTATTTAGCATGTATTGCGTGCCAAGCACTGAGCTAAGTGCTTCATATGCTTTACCTCAATCCTCACAAAACGCAGTGAGGTATGTACTATATATTCCCTCATTTTACAGCTGAGAAAAATGAAATTAGCACAAGATCATACAACTTAGTGTGAGAGCCAGAATCCTATTCCAAACCCTGGCCTCTTAATTGCTTCTTATACTCTCTAACCTTACAAAACAGCTTGTTGGAAAGAAGCATATTATTAGCAAATAAGTCAATGTTTTGGATTCTGGCTGGAGTCCAGCTTATACACAGGCCTATGAAATGAAGATTGGGAAACCTTTTTTATCTGTGCTGCAGATCCCACAGGAAAGCCCTGATACAATTTCTTTTGTTGTTTTTGTTTTTTTTTTAATGAGATTTGGAGGTCAAGGGTTATTTTTAATATTTTAGAAATAACGAATATAAGTGGTACTGAGAGGGCGAGAAACCATCCCAGAGTTACATATCAAAGGCATGATAGATACAGGAACAGAACCTGTGAGTTGTCAATCCTGGCCCACCTACATTCCCAGGTTACACTTATATAAGAAACCTGGGGAATTTCCAAACCTGCTTGAGAATTCCATATTCTTCTTAAAAGATATATTCAGCCCTAGCTGGTGGCACAGTGGATAAGTGTGAACCCAAAGGTTGCTGGTTCGGTTCCCAGTTAGGGCACATAACCAGGTTGCAAGCTAGGTCCGTAGCTGGAGGCAGGTGAAAGGCAATCATACATTGATGTTTCTTTCTCTCTCTGTCTCTCTCCCTTCCCCTCTCTCTTAAAATAATAAATAAAATCTTTTTAAAAAGACATTCAGTAAGCCCTCTTCCTTTTCTTCCAATGTTAGCCCCCCTAAATTTTTCCTCAGTAAAGATTGTTTGTGAAACCACAGTGTGTTTATTCCTAATTTTCATAGAATTTTGCAGTGAGTTCCATCCTCTTCTTTAGATGGCTTATCTCCTGTCTTTCTATGTCTTGTTTTCTCTAGTCTGGACTGTTTTGAGCTAATATTCCTAATGCTTAGTGAGCACCTTGAAGTGCTTCTCCCTTCCCTAGACACAAGTATAAGAATCACTGGGTTAGGGGCCTGTATTTTTGGAATTTAATAATGCTATGTGAATGTGATGCCTGCTCAGGGCTCTCAGAGGTTGTGCGTTATACCCCCTGTTACAGCCTAGAGAAACTTAATATCAGGACTTAGGTGTGATAGTAACAAAATATAAAGACCAGTCAAAAGCTATGATTGAGAAATCAAAGAGTATGCAAAAGTCTAGGTCAGAAACTGAATAGGTCAGTGATTCTTGTTTGCAAGTGTGGTAGTTTTATTCAAAACACCTGAAGAGATAGAATTCAAACTATACTTCTTTTCCTGGATTGTCCCATACTGTCTTTCTCCAAACCTGTATGAAAGTTGACATAAGTGGAAGAATTTTATTTTTTAAAATATTTGTTATTATTTTTAAAGATTTTATTTATTTATTTTTCAGAGAGAAGAGGGTGAGAAACATCAATGTCTGGTTGCCTCTGGCCTGCAACCCAGGCATGTGCCCTGACCAGGAATCAAACTGTGACCCTTTGGCTCATAGGCCAGCACCCAATCCACTGAGCTACACAGGCCAGGGCAAGGGGAAGACTTTTAAAATGGAGCTGGAGCAGTGATTCTAGAGGAACTGCCTCACACATGTTTTTGGACTGAGCCATACCATTACTATTTTACAAACAATTATAAAGTCAGCAGGAAAGGGAACATCCTGATCACAAGGACTGACAATTATGTATTTTCTGTCTAAAGATAGAATTATTAACAAATCATGTATAGCCATGAGTAGCACAACAACATATCAATACCAATAGGAAGGTTTTTCTTCCTTTCATGGAATCATTTCTTTCCTTTTTTCATAAAAACCCTTGCTTTCACCCTGTAATGAGGATGCTGTTTTGATTTCTGCCTGAATCTACACTCCCCAATTTGCAATCTTTTGATCCCAAATAAACACTTTGCCTCCTAAACTGGTTTATATTTTTTTAGCTGGGATACCTATTAAGAATTACTATTACTTACAGGGGTGTGACAGATCTCCTTTGTACAGGGGGAAGCAATAAAAATATCAATTGAATACCTACTATGGGTCAGGAACATATTGTTAAGGTATATTAATTCATATAATCCACACATAGACTCAATAAAGTAGGTGCTATTACAACCATCTTTGTTTTCATTTGGCGTAGCTGAAGCACAGAAAGATTTGGAAGCTTGTCCAGGCTCACATAGCCTGTAAGTGATAAAAGCAGGGTTTAAATGAAGGCACTGACTAGTGTGGCTCAGTTGGTTGGGCATCATCCTGTGAACCAAAAGGTCTGTTCAACTCCCAGTCAGGGCACATGCCTGGATTGCAGGCCAGGTTCCTAGATGGGAGCCTGCAAGAGGTATTCTCTCACACATTGATGTTTCTTTCCCTCTCTCTCTCCCCCTTCCCTTCTCTCCAAAAATAAAAATATCCTAAAATAAACAATATTGGGTTGGCCAAAAAGTTTGGTTTTTTTTCCCCATAAGATGGCTCTAGTTGCACTCAGTTGTCTTTAACTTCATTTGACTTTGTTAGATTGTATTGTGATAGCTGTCCTATCAGCATGCATTTTTCAAAAACTTACCAAAATTGCTGAATTTTTGTATACCCATTTTAATATTGAAGATGTAAGAAAATAAGCCATGTTTTCAGCATATTATGCTTTATTATTTCAAGAAAGGTATAAATGCAACTGAAATGCCAAAAAAAAAAAAAAAAAAAAAAAGATTTGTGTAGTGTATGGAGAAGTGAAGTTATAAGAGGACAGCTATTTTGTCCAAGGTCCCAATGCCAAGAAGTGGCAGGGCAGCCTGGATTGCAACTCAGGCACTTTGTTTTTTAGATCCCACATGTTTAAATGCTGTAAATGATGTAGGGAATGTGGAGTCCAAAAGCTTATGTAAATCAAAGGTCAGAGTGAGTCAGCAATCTCAGGGAAAACAAGAACCTAGAGGACCAACCTACTGGAAAACAAAACCAGCAGCTGGTCAGAAGGCCAAGTTCAGAAGAGCGTTAAGCAATAAAGGTGCAAGACAGGCAAAGTTGATTGGAAAACAACCTTAAGTCCTAGCACAAAGGACATTTGAATTTCCTTTGAGTACCTGTCACAGCCAAGGAACTTTATGTATGCTTCTTGCTAATTCAGGGACCAGTCCCAGGGCTCATGTAGCCTAAGAGCTGGAGGGACAAGGTGATTAACTAGGAATATGCCTGAATGGAATGGCAATGTCATTCATATATTTAGGTAAATAGGTGCTAAAGACTACTTAGAAAACTGATAGTTATGCACTTATTAGGGGTCAGAAAAATACTAGCCTCCTCCCCACCACATTTATTTTTTCTTTTTCTTTTTTCATTTTTAAAATGTAATTTTATTGTTGCTATATTATATTTATCCATTTTCCCAGCACTGCTCTCCCCTTCCCCATCCTCCCTATCCCCCCACCTCCCAGTCAATCCCATTTGTTGTCCATGTCCATGGGACATCCAGGCTAGTTCCTTGACTAAACTGTTCCCCTTCTTTGCCTCGTTCTCCCCCTCTCCTCTCCCATCTGCACACTGAAAATCTGCTTCTTGTTTCCATGCTTCTGGTTCTGTTTTGCTTGTTTTGTTCATTAGTCTCCTGTATTGGGTGAGATAATATGATATTTGTCTTTCACTGACTGGCTTATTTCACTAAATCACATTTATTCTTGAGTCTTTTAAAGACATTCCCTGCAAGAGGTCACCTAGCTTCTACTTGAACACTTCCACCTGGCACAGTCTGTTTGATTTTTAGGCAATTTTCACAGTTCAAATCTTACCCTTTATGTTGACATAACATCTACCTCCCTGTCCTTTTGGCCTCTGGCTATTTCCTCCAGGAACACAAATAAGCACCCCCCCACACACACACACACATACACACATACACACAGGACAACAGACTTTAGGGCACATTTTGGAAAGGGTAAATTGTGCTATTAGCCTAAACTGCCTGGGTAAAGTAAGCAAAAACTGACTTTCTTGTGGAAAAGGCAGGTATCTGTGACCATGAAAATGAGTTTCTTAAACCACGACTTCTCTCTTCTCTCTGTGGAGGGTTTTATTTTGGACTTGGTATTGTCTGAGCTCATTCTTATGGATCTTTCAAAATAATCTCAGAACAGTCTGTTCCCATGATAAACTCAGTTGTAGCTTGACTTTGTTTACTTATATCTGGCCCTGAGATCTTTGCTCCATTTAGTGAAGAGTATGAGGAAGGAATTTCTTTTCCAATTGGAGCCAAAGCCCAGCAACTAACTAACTCTCTCTCTCTATTCCTGCAATTGTTATATACACCCCCAAATAAATGCTTTCATTATAGCTTAAGCTTATCATTTAGGATAAATACTTAGTATTTTCCAGGATACAGCATAAGCATAGCAAAGACAGAAAGAACAGGCTTTGTCTTATTTTGATGATGACTTTAATAGCAAAATGTAAATTTGAGACAGGTCAAGGGGATGCAAAGAGTTACACATTCTTTGTTGAGAGAGAGTCTGTACCAGACAGAGTAAGGAATGTGCCATACAGGATAGTCTGAGAAGATCATCCAAGACACACAGCTTCTTGGCCTCTGTATGATGAGAAAGAAAGGAAAAAATGGAAATAATGGCAGCTGTAGATAAAAAGTGAAGTTTGTGAATCAAAATTAAGAAGGATTTATGAACCGTGTAAAGAAAGAAATTCCATACTGGATACTTGTGAATTTTTTTCCGGCAAGAAGCCCTGAAGATTAAGAAAAGACGTATTAAGAGGTTGAGGCAGTATAAATTTAAGAATTAAAAAAAAAAAAAAAAAAGAGGAATCCTTAGGTTTAAATTGGAACTTAAAGAAGCAGAAAAAAATGAATTTAGCAGAAGCTTGGAATAGTGTTTCATGAGGCTTCTTTTCTTCCTCATGGGTAAGTGTTACAGAGGCAGGGGCTCTGACCTGGCAAAGATCTAAGTCCCAAAAAGTGCTGGTGTGGCCTTTGTAAGGTAATGCCAAGAGAATTGTTGGGGGCTGGAGCACAGAACAAGACAAACCTGTTTTAGGCAAAAAGGGGAGGGGGAATACAAAAGGCTATTCAAAACAAAGAAGTAGAAGCCCTCTAGATAGTCTAGAAATCATAGTGAATCTCATAAGAGCTGTTTTTCAGTTCTGCTGCAGTGAAAGGCAGGTTGTAAAGTATAAAGATGGACCATGAGACACTTTTGGAAAATAAATTGACACCCAGGATGCTGGAGAAGTAGACTAAAACAGACACCACACACACACACACACACACACACACACACACACACAAATAGCATTATTCTGGAAAAGCATATAACCTAAACCCAACAGCAACTGAGGTCAAGGAAGAATTCCCGTAAGCAGCCCTGGGTACTGATGTGAGCTGGGTACTGAAAAAGTCCCCCTAGCCCTGATTCATGGAAGGTGAGCCCAGGATTTACAAGCAAGCTACATTGCTGTCAGTAGCTCCTGTAAGGATTTTAAAACCTTAGAAGAGAGATTCTAAATGATTTTTTTCAGCATGGGGGAGAAAGAATAGTTACACTGAGTGCCCAAAGCAAAGGGAGCGAGGCAGAATCTCTTGTCCTGTCTTTGCTTTTGTCAAGTACACCCTCAAGAAGCCTTGAGTATATATTGTGTGGGATGCGAGGCAAACTTCTCTGACCTCATAATTTTGCTGAAGATGATGAAAAGAATGAGTGGATCCTTTCTATTTTCAGTAGTGGCAATTGGATAACGGGAATGGAAATTATGATGCTGTAAAATATAGGGTGAGACAAAAATAGGTTAACAGTTCATATGGAAAATAATGCAATAATAATAAAAGAATAAACTCTGTTTGCCACACTCACAACTATGAACCTACTTTGCCCCACCTTATACAGGATGGGAGAACAAAAAGTTAAGGGCCTAGTCCTTTATCAATAACTAATTGATCTCTCTACAAAGAGAAACTCCAGATTTTAATATCTGATTATCTCCTTCATAGTGCCACATTGTTTATAATTTATCTTGGATAAGAAGTGCATTTTCTTGCTGATGCTTAAAATGCAAAGATATTCAATCCTGAACAAATTAAAAGTAACAAACTAAATGACCTTTATTTACCATGACACTCTCAGCTCTAACTGAATAAAGAACTTTTTTCATCTAAATTTTAAATGGCAAAGTGCCCTGGATCAAAATCATAATGACATTTATCCTGTTATCTTATTCTTCTAAAAGGTTGAAGGGATTCATAAATATAGTTGTCTTCATGTTTAAAACACATTTTCACTCTTTTTTGACAGTTATTAATAAATACATTAATTTTCGGATGGCAATTTCAGTGTAATGACCATATGAAAAATGTAAGTCTTGTTTCCCATCAGAAAAAAAAAGAAACTGGGAAGTATCTTGAGAGCCATAAATTAGAGTACAAGTTTTAAGATGCCTTTCAGGGAGCAGGGTGAATCTTTGGGTGTCAGAATTGAATTAGGTAGGAAATACAATGTAATTAGTTAAAGGGACTTTTCCATGCAGCCTTTCCCTAACCTACACTACAGAGAGATATAGAAGTCTTACCAGAGTAAGTAAGCAAGAAGCACATGGGTAATGAGACAAGGTCTTCTTCCATTCTTGGTAGGGGAACAGGTTTATTGAATCAGATAACTTGAAAATCAAATAACTTGAGAGTAAACATTGACTCTTGTTGGGACAGGACTCTTGTGGAAAAGGACTTGAATTTACTTCCCCAAGGTGAGGCTGGTTGGTTCAGCATTGTTCCATGGTTCTTAGCAGTAGCCCCTAACCTTAGTGAGGTCTCCTTCAAATGCTTGCTGTTGGCCCCATGGGTATTAGCTGAAGCATCATGTAAATGACCTACATCTGCCTGTACCAATGGACGAACAATCCAATGTACACTCCTTCTCCATAAGTGATAGAGCTCATTTCTTCATTCATGTTTATGTGATTGAATTTAATTACATAGAAGGTAGGAATTGATAAGGCAAATATGTATGCCTATGCAAACATACACACACACACACAGACATGTGCCTTTAGATACTTATAAACAAATGTTGCTAAAGTGATTAATGTTTTTCCTTAGGCAAACAGATGCAAGGCAACTTTTTAGGATAACTCTGGCTTAAAAGGGTCAGGGAAAAGAAAGTAATTAGGTAAAAAAGAAAATCTGTTTATTAGGAAAAAAAGACTAATAGGAACTGCAAATGTTGGGTCACATTTATTTTTTTTCTTTTTCTTTCTTCTGGCCTTGCAACAAGGGGCAGATATAGTGACAGGGAAAGGCTGGGGAACTATAAAGGCATGGCAAATTCAGAATAAGGGAAATTTGGGTTATTAACTAATACAATAGTTCATGGCTGAGTTTTGTATTATCACCACAATCATTAAATTCAACAGCGATCACCCTGGCTGGCATGGCTCAGTGGATTGATGGCTGGCCTGCAAACCAAAGGGTCACCAGTTTGATTCCCAGTTAGGGCACATGCCTGGGTTGCAGGACAGGTCCCCAGTTGATATTGCACAAAAGGCAACCCCATATTGATCTTTCACTTCCTCTCTTTGTCCCTCCTTTCCCCTTTCTCTAAAAATCAATACATGCAATCTTTTAAAAACATCAACAGTGATCTATTTGGCACCTACTATGTGCTCAGCAGGTTCTGTAAAAATACAAATGAGTCCCAGTTCTTGCTACCTACTAATTTTCAATCTAGTGTTTGTGTGTACCCATTTAACTCTAATGCAAGGTAAGGCATAGGAATGATTAGATCGAAGCACAGGGCCATGTTATTCAGTGATATAATCATGTGAATCATGCTGGTATCTCCCACTCTTAATTCTTCCAAATTGCATAGAGGGGTCTCCTGGGCCAGACTGAACCAGGCTAAGCTCCTGCCCTGTTACCTGCCACAATGATAAGGCAGATGGATGCCCTGACTCCAACACATTTGCTTGGCTCTCAGACACTCTGGCGCTGTTTCTAGAATTAGCATATTTCTACTTGATTGACCCATTGGGAAAATGATTTCTTAGCTGGGAGTACTTGGGTGTCTGAACACTTGGTCTGAGCTCTTTCTGCTGGGACCCTGGAGCAGTCTACGTTTCACCAGACTGCAGCTGGCCCTGAAAGTGAACATGATTAAGCTCTCCAGCTGAGATGTTTTCTTCCAAGTAGGCTGTGCAGCAGCAAAACTCAAAGATTTCAGAAATCTCTATGTGGATCTTTTACTGAAAATATTGCTATTAATGCAAATGCATTCACCTAAGAATAATGAAACAAAAGCCAGTTTACAGCTTACTGCTTTTAGAAGAAGGAGGAGTGGGCTTTTCAAATGGATTGCTTGGGTGAACACAATTTGTACTGCTTGCCTCTCAATTGGACTTGTGACAGCTTTCAGCTATGTTTGAAACAGCAGAGAAATTTCTCTTTTGTCCCTTGAAGGGGAAGTGGCTAAATCAATTTGGGTTATTTGTCTGGAAAAGTGTCTTGCTATCTGGAAAACTGTCTCTCTGGATGCATAAAACAGCCTCTTTTATAAAGATGGAGCCCTGGGCCATGGCTACCTTCTATAATTACAAAGTGCACAATATTTATCAGCAATAAAAACGTATGGTTTCTGTTTGGAAATGTTCTGGCTGCATTGCAGCTGTTTATCATTGTTCCTAAATAAAAAGCTCAGAACAGGTTGTGACAACTGCCAGGAAGGAGTTATTTAAACAAACAAACAAACAAACATTGGAAGAATTGTGATTACATTTTTTCAAATAAGTGTCATCTTAGGTAGTTAGAATAACAATCCTGAGCACTGTTCTCCCCAACAGCCTGCACCTGAGGAAGTTGAGCGACAGCTCTAAAGGGTAAAAGTGGGCCTACTTAAAGCATGCTGCTTCAGGATTATATGGGACATGAAAGGAGCACAAAGGTTGAATGGTCCCCTGGTAATTTGTCTATTTCCATCTGGCATCTAATGAATAAGATGAAGGAAAGCTGATGTGCCCCTTTATGTGACTAGAGAGTAGTATCTGGAGAAATGATACCTAGTCCAAATATAGACTTTTTTTTTTTGTTTTAAAGACAGAAACTGTTGTAGGGTATACTGTAGTTTTTCTATGTATAAAATGGGTAAGGTAATACTATCCTTCTATTTACCTCTGTAGGTTCTTTATGTGGGTTTTGCAAGATGATGGAGGCAAAATGGCTAGTACAATACCTGCCTGGCACAGAGTAGGATCTTTATAAAAATAGTTATTTGAAAAATAAATGACTACATGAACAGAGGAGATTGGGAAGCTCCAATTGGGTATGCCTCTTTGGGATGAAACAGAGTCTGCTTCTGGGTGGAGTTTTGAGTGTTTTAAATGGGAATAGGTGAGGAGTTCATAACAGGGGGAAAGTTCTATGCAACAATTAAACAGATGGTTGAACAAGTCACAAGCACTGGTTCTATCAGGGAAGAAGCTACAAAGATTCATCTTTCACTTCTCACAGTGATTCTCTCACTCTCTTAAACCACACATTCATTTGGCAATTGAGTATCTATACTGGTCTCTCCAAAGTTAAGCATAGGCCATCATGTGTTGGACTGCTATTTCCAGTAGGGGTCTCTTTATTATTAATAATAATAATGTTAATAACAGATAAAATTTATTTGATGCTTATTATATGCTCAGAACTTGGAGAAGTGCACTTATATGCCTTACCTCATTTAATACTTAATAACCTTTATGGTATAGGTGTTACTAACCCCATTTGAAAGACAATGAAACTGAGGGCCCATGAGGTTAAATAATTTTTGTAAGATCATATGGCCAGAAGGACGTGAATACATTTCAGAAGAATATTAAGAGTTACTAAGTATTTTAAATAGCATGTTAGAGGAAAGGGAAAGTACAAATACAATTGCTTTGTCAGGCTGAGTAAAGTCTGAGGAGTGAACTCAAAATGATCTTCAAGTTTATGAAGGAAGCTCGTAAGAGAGATACAGCCTAGTTGTCTTTGATTTCTTTGGGGATAGAACAAGAAGGAATGGGCTGATGTGGATGAAAAGACATAAAGCAGAGTCCATATCAGTCAAAATCATGGATGATAGCCAATTCCACAGTCAGCCATGGGGGTTGGTTGATTTGCTCAAGTGCTTGCTCCTTTACAAGGGCCAAATGAACTAAACTTTTGAAACACCAGGCTAAAGATATAGAATATGGTTCTGGTTCCAGATTTACTTTGTTTTTCATCCATTGCTTTAGAGAGATACATTTTATTACACCATTTTCATGTTTTTTTTTTTAATTAAAAAAATGTTTAAAGATTCATTATTTCTAGAGAGAGGGAAAGGGAAGGAGGCAGAGAGGGAGAGAGACATCAATGTATGGTTGCCTTTCACCTGCCTCCAGCTATGGACCTGGCTGGAGACCTGCCTTGCAACCTGGTGTGTACCCTGGCTGGGAACTGAACCAAGGACCTTTGGGTTTTCAGGCCAGTGCCTTATCCACTGAGCCACCAGCCAGAGCCTCATTTTCATGTTTTAAATGCATCAACTTGAAGATGTGATCTACATTTTTATGTAATGTGAAAAACATTCATTTTTATTTTTCAATAAATTATTCTCATCTAAAATGCTAAGCTAGTATTGACTCTGAAATAGTAATTAATATTATCCCTGAGAATAATCTTTAAATCTCAGGGTTAGGGATCTGGGTTACATATTCTTTGAGTATACATCTAAGATGATCTCTAACCTTCAGGAAAAATGGACAGATAAGAAGTTGGGTATGTAATCTCAGAATAGGTTATATGTATATGGCAGGATATATATGCTAAGTATTCATATCTAAAATCTCTTTAATATGTATGATTTGAAAATGGCATCATGAAGGGGAACCCATGGCACCTCCCTTATGTACAGTGATGCTATATATCAAACAAGCTCCAAAAAAACTCAATGCCTTTTTTCAGTTTAATTATCATTATCAAAATGTACAAAGTTATTGATCTTTCATGAATTTCTCTAGTTCTTGTAACTAGAATACCTTGGTGCTTAATGAATCAATTAACAATGAAATCCATATACTATCCATGTTTCTATCAGCAACCAAAGATTATTTGTAGGGCCATATCTACATTAGTTCTCTAAAGTACTTATAACAATGTCACCATTTACTAAATGATTAATAACAATAGAAATACTTCTCTGTACATTGCAGAGGATTGGATTATAACTTTGGAACAAAAAATTTTAAATGCTTTCGCTTAAAACAAATCTGAAATTGATTCAAGGGAACAACAGTAACCTGCTAATATGAATCATAAATACATTTTTTCGAGTAAACTATGAACAAAATGCATGTTTAATTATAACTACTGTCTTGTGATGCTCATGATGTCTAGACCTCTCCAGGTTTTTTTACCTGGATACTTTCCTGAGGCCCCTACCTTTGGGCCTGTAGCAGATGAATTTGTATTAGTTTCCACACAGAGTGTCTTTGAATGGTTTATGAGAGCTGTATCAGCCTCAGGGATCTCCTTGGTCTTGTTCTCAGCTCTGCTGTTTGACAGGACAAAACTAAACACCAGAACTCAAGTCTTCCCTACTTAAATTGGTTGTTAATGCCTGTCTCTTTGATTACAAAGAGGCAGGCTTGGAGTTCCTGAGCAGATTTTGCTTTGACCATTCATTATTCTGATGGGATCCTATCAACTAGTATTCGTTATCTTACTGAGTTTACTAACTCCTTAAAAACCTTATGAAACCTCTGGGTCACTACTCCAGAAAAAAATGTGTAACAATCCTGGATTATTTATAGATACCAAGAAACTTATCTATAGGCCCCAGGGTAAGAATCACTGTTGAAGAGTCACAGATACAGAGAATAGACTGGTGGTTGCCAAAGGGGAGAAGGGTTGGGGGGTGAAAAAGGTGAAGGGATTGAAAAAGTGCAAATTGGTAGTTACAGAATAGTCATGGGGATGTAAAGTAGTGCATAGGAAATACTGTGAATAATATTGTAATAACTGTTATGAAATAATGAAGGAGCAGTTTGTGAAGTATTTGATAGTCTAACCACTATGCTGTACACCTGAAACTAATATAGAATAATATTGAGTGTAAACTGTAATTGAAAAATAAAAATTAGCTCTGGCTGGTACAGCTCAGTGGATTGAGTGCTGGCCCATGAACTCAAGGGTCACTGATTTGATTCCCAGTCAGGGTACATGCCTGGGTTGTGGGCCAGGTCCCCAGTTGGGGGCATGTGAGAGGCAACCATACACTAATGTTTCTCTCCCTCTCTTTCTCCTTTCCTTCTACTCCCCTTAAAATAAATAAAATCTTTAAAAAACTAATTAAAATAAGAAAAGGAAAAACTAAACAAAAAAGAATCACCGTTTAAACAGTCACAGGAACTAGATGATACTCTGGAGCTACATCCAAAGGTTACAGGAAAGTGGTCAATTTCTAAAGTTTTTTCTGGAAAAGGTAATTTCCACTCTGAGAAAATTTGTATAATTTATTCCCTAGTTTGACATTGTCCAGAGACTCAAATTGCATTGAAATTGGCATGAAGTAAAATTTTAATATAAAACTGTAAGTGGAAACTAATATAGCAGTTTTATTTATGTTGCTGAGATTAAGGTCAGAGTATTTTCTTTTGGAATTGTTAATCTTCTGAGTTGGCAGGAATATTAAAGTTCATCTTGTCCAACAGCATTTCTGATGCATGAATCCCCTGTGTGTTGATCAGTTTTCTTGTTGCTCTAGAGTTAGCTATCACATTTTTAATGTGCGAGGAGGGAGCGATTGTTTTTCATCAATTAGTTTGAGAAATATACTTTTCCTTTACATAAGGAAACTTTAGAATATTGTGACCTCAGGTCTATTCCTCAGACTTGGAAAGAATAAAGCAAATGGATTCATGCAGTAGAAGAATATATAACATAGTTCTTTTTTTCTGACCTGTTTCTATCTAGATTCTAAGGTTTGGCTTCTGTAGTTGTTGACATGGCATCATTCTTTTTTATGATAAGAGATGCTATAAGGTTTTGAATGAGAAACAGAAGATCATTATTGGAGCAGATAAGGAAAAATTAAGTCACTTATTTACAAGATATACTTCTCTCTGTAACAACCAGCATTCACTTCCTAAATTAATAGCATATTTTAGAAATCAGCCTTTATACCCTGGATACTCTAAGTCAACAACTTGGACAGAAATGCAGTAAAGAGAACAAAGTATTTCTGAACGTCAGTTCCAGGAATTTTGGTTATATTTTCCATCTGTTTTCATCAAATTCCTGGATTCCAATGTCTATCCTTTAATAAATCCTTCCTCCCTCTTCTCCTTTCATGTGAAAATGTTGAAACCCTTACTCTAAGTTAAAAAATAATTAAAAATAATGAAACTCACTTCATCAACAATATATGTTAATAAACACTGACCTTCAAAGTAGTCAACTCAGGAGTCTGCACAATTATTCCAATGTAGCCATTGCTTAAAATATATATTTTAAATGTTAGCAGTAGTTTATAAGCCACATATGCTGTTCCACTGGCCAATGGGGCTAGATCTGTGGTTATCAATCTTATTTCACATTAGACTCACCTATGAAGCTTTAAAACATAGTGTCCAGGCCCACCTCTAAAGATTCTGATTAATTGGTGTGGAGCCAATTTTATGGATTTCCCCAGTTGGTCCTAATGTGCAGCCAAGGTTCAGAACCACTAGGCTAAAGGTTTAACAAGGTTCTGAAGGCACTTAATAGCTTATCTGCTTTAAAACTAAATTTCACAGTTTTAAGCCATTGAGAGTGAAGTAATAGAGTAGACTGTCAGGTAATCTACCATGGCTCTCTAATTCACTATGATTTATTCAGCACTGAGTCCGATAAGCACAATGCCCCAAAAGCCATTGATCCTTAATAAAGAAAAGCTAAAAGAGGTGTAAATTTACAAATATGACAATTTTATTAATTTGACTTTCAGTTGACTAGGTTTATATTTATATTGCTTACTGAAGAAAATTATTTTTTTCTGGATTGTTTTAAATAAACAGGTACCAAATTAATGTATTTTTGCTGTATAACAACAATAAAGGAGGTTTAAAAATTTTTTTTGCAGAGGAACAGCTAAAAATACTTTTTATACCATGGTCTCAGCTTATGCAGATTGGAAATTTTATTCCGGTTTTATAGTGCATGTTCTTTCTATAAACAATTGCTCCATAATGCTAATGTCTTATTGAATATGTCTTACAAGATGAGATACTATCTAATATGCCCAAAATTCCAAATGATTTTATAGAAATGCTTGGTGTGGTAGAAACATTTTTAGGTCTTCCTTAAATTAATTAGGTTTGACTTTTGCTATGTGGATAGACATTTATTTGATCAATATATTTGATAGAATTAGATTGAGAAACAGAACCCTTTCATTTAGTGATGATAAAACACAAACCAAAGACACAAAAACTTACAGATAAGATAGATGATAAAAATGTTGTTATAGAAAGAACAAAGGGAAAAACTAAAATTCTGGCCTCTGTTTTCCATGGGAATAGAAACTTTCGTTTTTAGTATGTAAGCAAAGTTTATTAGTGATACATTTTTTAAAAAAAGATTTTATTATTTTTAGAGAGAGAGGCAGAGAGGGAGAGAGACATTAGTGTATGGTTGCCTTTCACCTGCCTCCAGCTATAGACCTGGCTTGCAACCTGGTTACATGCCTTGGCTGGGGAATTGAACCAGTGACCTTTGGATTCACAGGCCGGTGCCTTATCCATTGTGCCACCAGCCAGGGCTTAGTGATACATTTTCATAAAAGAGAATTGACTTAGCCAAGGTGGCTGATAAAGTCATAGACCTATAGAAACATTTAAGTTACAAAGAAAAAGATGCAAGGAGTAGCCAAAAATGAAAATGCATGACCCATGGACATGGACATAGACATGGACAATGGTGTAGTGATGGCCTGATTGGGGGTGGATCATTGGTTGAATGTGGGCAAAGGGAGAAAAAGTGGGGACAATTGTAACAGCAATAAACAATTAAAAATGGGGAAAAAGGCCAAAGAAACAGACAAAACATATCACTGTGAAAATTCTCTTAATGGTGAACACAAGAGTCCTCAAGTGTACTGGTGAGGCCGATACATTTATGCTGTTGATACTGCTAGTGCACTTGTCCTCTATATTAATGCAAACTAGCATGTTAAAGGAGTATTGATGAATTTCAGTATAGCTGTTAAGAATTACCTATGAGAAACTGGTATAATACTAATTAACAGGTAAGGTTAAGGGGATTCTGAAAGTGCTGAAATATAGGCATCTTCAAAGTTTTTAAAAACCTACTCTTAAAAAAATAAAATAAAATAAAAAATAATAAAAACCTACTCTTTATTCCATGTAATTCCACTGTCAATGTAAAATTTCAGAAATGACTTCCGTATGAGATGAAAAACAATTTTGATTTACTAGGGTGGTAAAAAACATTAAAAATCAGATATATTTCATGTGTGTACCACTCTACAGTCCTATGTATTGTTCCCTTTCATTCTTTAAAAATATCATAATAACCAGTTTATTGAGCTTATTTTAGAAACCAGATACTGTGTTGTATATATTAAAGTATAAAATTGCCATATATGACTCCTGTTGGTCTACACAAACAGCAATTAAAAATGGTTCAACCTAATAACATTATTTCAATTTATCTTTAAATCTTCAATATGAGATAATTAGTATTCAATATTATCCTCATTTCATAGATGAGGAAGCTGAGGTTTAGAGAATTACTTTATCTTGAGTCCAAGATAGTGGCAGAGGAATGATTCAAACCAAGAACGGCTTGACTCCGAAAGTGAGTGATTTTTCTAGTAGGATGCTGTTTCTGGCACTTTTCAATTCATTTATTGGAAATTATGTAAATATAAGTCACATCTATAATAAAGGCTCAACTTTTAATTGTGTGACAATAGAGCAGTATTGATAGATGTGTGTTATTTTAGTCAACACTAAATTGAAAGTTGCAAATTCAGAAGGAATGACAAACTACAAAAATATGACTGCCAAAGAAAAATGTAAATTTTGCACTAGCTGGAGTAGATCTAAGTTATCTTTGGTGGTTGCTAAAGATAACTATACATACTTAGCCATATAGGTATGAAATCATCCACTAATTTACTATGTGACTTTGAGCAAGTAACTTTCCACTCTGAGCCTCAGCTTAATCATATGTAAGGGTTTGGCTTAACTCATCTTTATGATAATTCCACATGGAATATTCTGTGATTGCTAGGATTCTATAGATTTAGCACTTAGATTCATTCATGTAGTATTCACTCAATACATCCTATGGAATAAATGGATTTTAAAAATCACCAAAATAAAAGGCATACATTTCCATATTTTTAGCCTTTTGATTCAAAGAAATATATGAACATCTATGTATTTACCATTTTCCCACTTGCCTAGGATCAGTTGTGTGTGTGTGAGCAGGGGGTAGGTGGTGTTCAGGGTCAATAGGGAGACCATGAAGGAATACCATCAAAAGATTAGGTATGCATGTTAGAATATACAGAATGTAAACTATAAAGGGATGGCATGGTCATGCTCTGAGATAAGAAACATTAAATGAGAGGTTGAGTGGAGGAGAAGATGAGGAATTCAATTTTGGATTCAGTAGATTACTGCTTATGAGAAGTTCAAAATGAAGATGTCTTATTGGACTTTTGGGACTTAAGCTCAGGAAAGAGAAGTTTCTTGGAGATCCATCCTTAAGAGTACTTACTTGTTAATAAATAAATCTTCTTCTATTCTTGGTTCTTTTTGAGGTTTGGCTATGCACCAGGAGCCATTTATGAAAGACAGACACAATGCATATCCTGACAAGCAATGTCAAGGGGACAGAGAGGGGAATTTAAAGATAAGATGTGGAGAATTTAGTAAGGATGTTCCAAAACCATAACATGGAGAGAAAGCTGAGACTGTAAGCTGGGGTGCACAGTAATGAAATGGGTTCTGCAAATATGAATTGGGTTTCAGCAAAATTCTGCAAGCTCTTCCAAATCCCTTCTTTTTCATTTAATGCCACTTCTATTTGGCTGCCTATACATATGTGGTAGCCTTGGCCATTTAAAGGCATTGCTTAACCTCAGATATCACTGTGGCAGCTGTCATGAAGGGTACTTTGGCAGTTGAGGGGAAAAAACCTATGACAGATCAGCCTTTTGAAAACCAAGTCACCAGTAATAATGGACACTGATATGATGCTTTGCAGAAGGAGAGGAATAAACAATCACAGCTAATTATAACAAAACCTTCAGTGTTTTCTTCTGGATAATAGAATGAGATGTGAGAGTACAGGAAGACAAAATCAATAAGCCCTTTGCTCTCTTTACATTTCTATCCTGTTTATCTTGTGCTTGCATTCAAGCTTCTGTTTAGGTCATTCTTTGTGGAAAGTTCATGGTCTCTTTAGTCCATTAGAATGTGAGGAATGAGCTATAGATTCCACAGTCAAACGGGAGAAGCCACCGCAGTGGAAAGGCCATAAATGGTGAGCAGGGAGAGGATGCCCAATCTTTACTTTAATTAGAATTCAATATGAAGGTGATGGTAGAGGATTTTTATCATGTCATTTATCATGGACAGTCACTAAAGAGCTAGAAGTATATTAACCAAATTGCTTGTTTTCTTTGAAGTATTTTGTTTTGTTGTATCTGGCTATGACTTTGGAGTATTTAGTTAAAGAGTTCTTGCGTTTGTCTATTCTCACAGAAGGTGATAAGGGCATATTTATGATTTAGAGATAATTTTGAAGTTCTAATTTTATTCCTAGAAAAATGTCAAAAGTATGAATTCAGTGAATCCCAAACAGTAAATGTTGTTATCCCTAATTTATAGAACAGGAACAAAAATAATGCAAGGCAAGGTGATACTTTGGAGAAGGTTTAATTTTCAGGGAAAGTGTCATGATAGCCTGACCCACATGGGAGTTTTAATAGAGTACAGAACAAAGAGATGAGTAAATACATTGTCTTTGCCAATATTCTGAAAAAAATCAGGCCAAGGATTTCACACTCCACCAGGGCGAAAAAACTGTGTGGTATGTGCACTGTCATAGCCAAAGGCTTTTCCTAGGCTTTGGTTGGAGAAAGTGGAAATGTTGATGCAAAGGGATGAGGGTAGACACTAAGGAAAACCCACAGAGTTGAAAACCCACACACTGAGTTGTCAGGGAAGATAAAACAAAGTGAAAAAATTTGTGTTTTTCTTTTAAGCTTTTGATAGAATAACAATTACAAATACCAGAGGGAAAATAAAAATAGATGACTCTATTTGAAAATGTTATATCCTTCTATTCTTCATTTCTTCTGTTACTTTACCTATGTTTTCTGTCTTACAGAAACAACTTGTTAGTTCCTTTTACAGACCTAGGCATGCAAGTCCAATAAACTTGAACTGTTTATATGTTGCAGTTGTCACTATGATTATGGGTACTATTTTGTTGTCGTAGATTGAATATTTAATGAACATGAAAAATCACTTTAGGTATGCGTAAATGGGTTTGGCTAAAACATTCTGGCATTCAGATCAGAATTAGTCCTATATGCTTATAACGTTGTATGTATCCATTCATTGATTCATTTACTAATTCATTCATACAACATCATTTATTGGTTTTCTTCTATTTCTGAGACTCTCCCCAGGAAAGAGAAATAAATGCTATACAAATCCTGTCCTCAAAGTGCTAATCAGCTGTTCTGAATAATTTTGCTTATAAGTCTATGGAAGTACCATGCAATAATCTTAATCTCACATGGTATTCCTCTATTATAGTTAGTCTTTCTTTTTGAAATGTGAGGACTTCAAAGAGAGTTCACCTTGAAATAGCAAGTGACAGTTACCAAATGAACTCTAAAACTTAATAATAAACAACATAAGTGTTCAGGGGTTAGTTTGGGGTTCTGGCTTACCCTCTTTCTATTTTAAAATAATAGAGAGTTCACATCATAAAAAAATCCTTCTCTGGGACATTTCATACTTAACAGAACAATCCATCAAGAAGATATAACCCTTGTAAACTTATATGCACCCAACATAGGAGCACCCAAATATATAAGGAAAATCTTGGCGGACTTCAAGAAGGATATAGACAACAACACACAAATAGTAGGAGATTTTAATACCCCATTATCAACAATGGATAAATCTTTACAGCAAAAACAAAACAAAACAAAAAAAAAACACCAAGGATATTGTGGCATTGAACTGTTTCACTCTAGATGAAATGGACTTAACTGATATATACATAACCTTTCACCCCAAAAAAGCAAAATACACATTCTTTTCAAATGCACATGGAACATTCTCTAAGACAGACTACACAGTATGACACAAGACAAGCCTCCATAAATATAAGAAAATTGAAATTATGCCAAGCATCTTCTCAGATCACAATGGCTTGAAACTAGAAATCAATCTCAATGGAAAAAATCAAAAACATTCTAATTCATGGAGACTGAATAACATGCTATTAAGTAATGAATGAGTAACCAATGAGATCAAAGAAGAAATTTTAAAATTTCTGGAAACAAATGAAAATGAATACACAACATCCCAAAACCTATGGGGCAAAGTAAAGGCAGTCTTCAGATGGAAATTCATAGCAATACAGGACTACCTAAAAAGGTTAGAAGCTTATACAAAAAAACCTAACCATAAAGCTGAAAGAACTAGAGGAGCAATAACAAAGCCCAGAGCAAGTAGAAGGAAGGAAATAATCAAGATCAGAGTAGAATTAAATGACTTAGAGACTGAAACTACCATCCAAAGAATCAATAAATCTAGGAGCTGGTTTTATAAAAAAAAAATAAACAAAACTGACAAGACTTTAACCAGATTCATGAAGAAAAAAAGGACCCAAATAAACAGAATCAGAAATGACAGAGGAGAAATCACAACTTATACCTCAGAAATACAAAGGATTGTAAAAAATTACCACAAACAACTATATGACAAGAAATTTGACAACCTTGGTGAAATGGACACATTTCTGGAAATGTATAATCTACCAAAACTGAATTCACAAGAAGCAGAAAGCCTGAATAGACAAATAACCGGTAAAATTGAAGCAGTAACCAAAAACCTCCCAACACACAAGAGCCCTGGACAGGATGGCTACACAGGTGAATTCTACCAAATGTTTAAAGAAGAACTAACTCCTATCCTTTTCAACCTATTCCAAAAAATCCAACAAGAGGGAAGACTCCCAAACTCTTTCTATGAGGCCACTATTATTCTAATCCCAAAACCAGGTCAAGACACAACTAAGAAAGAAAACTACAGCCCAATATCTCTGATGAACATAGATGCTAAGATTCTCAACAAAATATTGGCCAACCGGATCCAACAATACATTCAAAAGATCATACACCATGATCAAGTGGGATTCATCCCAGGGATGCAAGGATGATATAACATTCACAAATCAATAAATGTAATACATCACATCAACAAAATGAAAGACAAAAACCATATGATCATAAGAGTAGATGCTGAGCAAGCATTTGATAAATTACATCCATTTATGATAAAAACACTTAGCAAAATGGAAATAGAGGGAGCATACCTCAACATAATATAAGCCATATATGAGAAACCTGAAGCCAACATCATATTCAATGGGCAAAAACTAAAAGCTTTCCCCCTAAGATCACAAACAAGACAAGGCTGTCCATTTTCTCCACTTCTGTTCAACATCATTTTGTAAGTTGTAGCCAGAGCTATCAAACAAGAAAAAGGAATCAAAGGTACTCAAATTAGAAAGGAGGAAGTCAAACTGTCATTGTTTGCAGATGGCTGATAGTGTACATACAAAACCCAATTGACTCCACAAATACCTATTCAACTTAATAAGCAAATTTAGCAAAATAGTTGGATATAAAGTCAATATTCAGAAATCAAAGGCATTTTTGTGTACCAACAATGAAACATCAGAGAAAGAAGCTAGAAAACAAATCCCATTTACCATAGCAACATGAAAAATAAAGTACTTAAGAATCAACTTAATCAAGGAGGTAAAAAGACCTGTACTCTGAAAACTATAGAACACTGAAGAAAGAAATTAAGGAAGACACACATAAATGGATGCATATACCATGTTCATGGGTGAGAAGAATGAACCTCATTAAAATGTCCATATTACCCAAAGCAGTCTATAGATTCAATGTAATCCATATTAAAATACCAATGACACATTTCACAGATATATAAAAAAATATTTAAAAAATTTATATGAAACCAAAACTGACCACAAATAGCCACAGCAATCTTGAGAAAGAACAAGGTAGGAGGAATCACAGTACCGGATATCACACTATACTACAAGGCTGCTGTAATCAAAACAGTCTGGTACTGGCACAAGAACAGACATAGAGATCAATGGAACAGACTAGAGAGCCCTGAAATAAACCCAGGATTCTATGGTCAATTAACATTCGACAAAGGAGGAAGGAACATAAAATAGAGTGCAAATAGTCTCTTTCACAAATGGCGTTGGGAGAACTGGACAAGGACATACAAAAAAAAAAAAAAAAAAAAACTAGATCACTAACTTACACCATACAACAAAATAAGGATAAAGGGCTTAAATATAAGCCGTGACACCATTAAAAGTCCTAGCAGAAAACATAGGAAGTAAAATTTCAGATATTCTATGCAGAAATATTTTCACTGATACTTCAGCAAGGGCAAAGAAAATAAAGGAACAAATAAATAAATGGGACTATATCAAAGAGTTCCTGCTCAACTACAAAAAACACCAGCAAAATGAAAAGGGAACCAACTGTATGGGAAAACATATTTGCCAATGGTACCTCATACAAGGGTTTGATCACCTAAATATATAAAGATCTTACGTTACTCTATACCAGGGAGACAGACAGACCAATTAAAAAATGGGCAAAGGACCTGAACAGACACTTCTTTGAGGAGGACATACAGAGGGCCCTTAGGCATATGAAAGAATGCTCAACATCTCTAGCTATCAGAGAGTTGCAAATTAAAACTACAATGAGATACCAGCTCACACCTGTCAGAATGACACTCGTCAACAAATCAACAAACTACAAGTGCTGGTGAGGATGTGGAGAAAAGGGAACCCTGGTGCACTGTTGGTGGGAATGCAGACTGGCAAAGCCACTATGGAAAACAGTATGGAATTTCCTCAAAAAACTAAAAATGGAACTGTCTTTTGATCCAGAGATTCTACTGCTAGGATTATATCTGAAGAACCCTGAAACACCAATTCGGAAGAATCTATGTACCCCTCAGTTCATACCAAAACTATTTACAATAGCCAAGTGCTGGAAACAGCCTAAGTGTCCATCTGTGGATGATTGGGTCAAAAAATTTTAGTACTTTTACACAATGGAATACTACATAGCAGAAAGAAAGAAGAAACTCCTGCTTTTGTGACAACATGGATGGAACTGGAGAGTATTATACTTAGTGAAATAAGCCATTCAGTGAAAGACAAATACATATGATCTCACCCAATATAGGAGGCTAATGAACAAAACAAACAAGCAAAACAGAACCAGAAACATGAATACAAGGAACATACTTATGGGGTGCAGTGGTGAGGGGTGGGGGGAAGCGGGTAGAAGTAGGCAAAGAAGGGGAACAGTTTAGTCAAGGATCTTGTGTGGGTGACCCATGGACATGGTCAACATGTGGGAGTGGCTGTGTGTGGGAGGGATGGGGAAGGTGGTGAAGGGAGAGCAGGGGAGGGGAATGAATGTAATACACCATAAAATAAAAATTTTAAACATCCTTCTCTAGATCCCACAACTTGAAAAACCTAAGAGTCATGTACTCTGCCCAACTCAATTATCGAGGAAATTGTATTGTTTCAAAATTTGACATGAAGAATCACAAAATATTTACAAGATTTTTAAATGAAAAAGCACCCTAACTATAGCCTAAACTGTAATGACTCCCAGAGTTTATTCTGAGGTTAATTCAAATTTATAAAACATTGCCTCAGTTATTATTCAGAGGCTAGAGTTCTTTAACTAGAAATTACATTCAGATGAACTCAATGTTTGTGATTGTCCATCTGGTAACCCTAAATACTACAGTGATTTGTGTCCCAGCCACTTTCTATCAGCAGCAGTCTCTTATATCTTAAGCCCAGACTTGGACATCTGACTAGAGAAACCTGAGTCATGTGAACTGTCTTAGAATGGCTGGTAGTGGACAGGAAAGGGTCTTCTGCTCCTTTAAGTGATATAATTAATTTATATAGTTAATGTAGTCAACATTTTCTTCCCATTAGAAAATACTAACTTTCTGTGTTTTTATCCACTTGTTTTTTGTTCTCCTGTCCTTGGCAAATCTTGAATTTCATAGTTTTTAACTTTGGTAGGGAGCTGACATCACTAGATGTCAGTTTTATTCTAAGCCAGGACACGAGTGCACAGCAGGAGGAGTCGATGATCAGAAAATACTCTCTCAGTGAAAAACCATTTACATCTTAGTGGGATTGATTCCTGCTACAGATTAACTGCTCATTGGTATTTCATTGATGTTATTTGGGTTAAGTCCTCCATCTCTCTTCTACCTAAGCTCCCGGGGCTACTTTGATGCTGCACTAAGGAACTAAATAAACCAATTTATCAATGCTTCAGAGCTAGGACGCTGAAGCAATAATTAGAACTCTTTTTCTTTCCATGGTGAAAAGAGAGACAAATAGCTCTTCATTGGTTAATGGATTTCCACACCATGGTCCTTGCCAACTGATGTAAAAGCAGCAAGTTTTTACAAATTTCATCCATATCATCCCTGATCTAGTTATGCTGTTTAACATGAAGTAGCTTTACTCAACATCTTAATATTCAATGATATGCAATTGGTTTCCTTTTACTCTGTCAGCTGGGAGACAGATCACCCATTCCAATGAGCAGACATCTCTTCCTCTTATCAACCTTACAGTGACCTTGGCAGATTTCTCTCTATTTGGAAGTTCATTAATCTTTCCAGTGACATTGTCTGGCCTCATGTAATAGTTACCAACCCTAGAGTTGCTCTAAGGAAAAGAAGCATGCAAATTTGCACTCATTCCACTGAGGTCAACCTTTTCAGAACTTCCCCCCAAAGAATAACGCTTCATTCATTTTACCCCCACTTTATGAATGGAGCCTCTTAGGAGCTGTGCTGCCCTTGCTTGCCTGTGACCTATATGACCTTCCCTGAGAGAAGAACTCCTTTGCAGTTTGTGTCTCATAACAGCATTGGCATTTAGAATACTGATAAGATTAAGGCAGACAAAAAATAAATAAATAAAATAGAGTACCTTATTTCCTCCACTCCTCACCAAATATTTAGGGTATTTATCTGGCTCTTAATTCTCTGAAAGGCAAGCTCTCACTTAGCCACAAGAGGCAAAAGCCATGAAATAGGAGTTTTCCTCACACTTCTCACTTTTGAAATGCTTAAACGCTTGAAACTGTTAAATGATGAATGGCAATTGCATTTCTGAGAGGGTTTACTATCATTCTGTTGTGCCAGGATGAGCAAAATTAATCTGTTCCAGAATATTGTTTTTTCACCTTTTATAATTAATTTTAAAAATGTTAGAAAGTCAGGCCGAGCTTTAAGAACAACAGATAATTGACAAGAGATTATGGTTTGCATTTTAGAAGTCTTTTTCATTTGACTAAGGAATTACAGAAAGCTTCTCAGATTATATAGTGTATCTCTGCATTTATTTACAGATTATTAAATGTTTGATAGAAAGATGGATAGAAAAAATGAAAAGCACAAGTTTTGGGAACCACTATTAACTGAATAGAAAATATAACAAATAAGGGAGTTATAATGAAATAACAGAAGATTATATTCAATTTAAAAATACTGATTTAGCCCTGGCTGGTGGCACCAACCTGTGAACCCAAAGGTCACTGGTTTGATTCCCCAGCCAGGCTACATAATAAGTTTGCAAGCCAGGTCTCCAGCCAGGTTCTTAACTGGAGAAAGGTGAAAGGCAGCCATACATTGATGTCTCTCTCCCTCTCTGCCTCTCTCCCTTCCCCTCTCCCTAAGAATAATAAATAACATCTTTTCTAAATTTAATTTTATTGTTGATATATTACATCTATCCCCTTTTCTCCTCCCCTCTGTCCCCTTCCCCACCCACCCATTTTCCCCCAAAGTCATTAAATAAAATATTTTTTAAAATCCTACAATAATTAAAATACTGATTGATATACAACTTTTGAGAAACTCAAGTTTTGTTTTATAATGAATCTATACCCTGGTTACATGCTTTGTCATTGCCAAGCCATGATGACAAATGCCAACTTGGAAAAAGGATTAAACATCTTTAGGAGTTGTATAGACTAATCTCATGATTGGTTAGAAGAATGGACTTTTATTAAAGACATATGTGGCTTTGGAACCCAGATTTCCACATACTAGCTATCTGCATTTAGGCAAATTACCTCATGTTTAAATTTCTCAATGATAATAATAATAATAATGATAATACTTCTGGCTGCTTAGTGATTAAATGACCTAATCCACTCAGCATGGTGCCTAGCCCATAGTAACTACTTATAAGATATTATGTTTATCATCAACAGCATCATTATTTTTAGGTACATTGCTTCATCTTCACAGTACTTTCTAAAGTAATAATTTTCAAACTTTAGTTTGTCTCAGAATTGCCTGGAGACTTTGAAAAACCACAACTTGCTAGGCCCCACCACCAGGGTTTTTGATGTAGAAGGTATGTGGTGAGGCCTACGAATTTACATTTCTACAAATTCCCAGATGCAGCTGATGTTGCTAGTCCAGGGACCACACTTGGAGAACCACTGTTCTAAGGTATTCATGGTAGGTTTTAATATACCTCTTTTAAAAGGAAAATAAATCAATATAAGTGGTACATTGAGCAATCAGAGCTCTTGGCATAAATGTGAAAGCATCCTTATTTGGCCTCCCACTGTTACTTTAATATTTATTCAGTGGTGAAAGATCTCTTTCTCTTAGATAAAAACCTGAGCAGATGTAAACTTGAAACACATTCTCAAGGGGGCAATTTGTTAAATATTAAGGTTTATCTGAGCCAATGCTTGGCACTGATAAGAAAATTGCCTATACAGGAAAATTTTAAGTAGGTCATCATCCATTCCAGGTAAAAATACAAATAACAGAAGCTTCAAATGTTCTAGGGAGAAAAAAAGACTGGCTGAAGAATCTTTTTCAGTTATGAAGTGGTGTAGACTTGATGGCTTTCTTTCTCTTTCCTCTGCCTTGTAAAAAGAAGGAAAATATCTCTAAAAGAAGCAAGCTGTAATGTGTGTGGGATGGCTTTAGGAACACTATAAACAAGGACAGTTGCATGAATGATTTCTAAAACGTAAGTACTTATGCCTGTGGGCGAGAGAAACTTCAAGGCCTTTTATGGTCAAAACAATCTGAAATGTTAGAAAGATAAACCCACCATAGTCAGTGGTTCACTATGTGACAATAATCTAAGGCAATTAAGAAAGAAATTTCTACCAGAAGGCTGGAGATAAAACCTGGGTTGAATAAAGCTGTGATTGATAATGCTAAAGAAGAAGAGGGGAAAAGTACCTGATCAGACCTACAGTTGTTTGAAATTCATCTGCAATTCAGGTAGTAGCTAAGCCTCTCTTCCAAAGTATTCCCAAGTTTTAGGGACTGAAATAAATATAAGACAAGAAAAATGACAATTTAAACACTAAAACTAGAAATCTAAATTTATGACAGTAAAACAAAATCATTTAGAAATTAAAATTTCCAGATAGTTTTATGTAGAATAAGAAAAGATGAGAGGCAGGGGGAAGAACTAGGGAATGTAGTATCATGTCCCTGCTCAACAAACAAGCACACTTTAAGCTATATTTTAATTTCCTGTTAGTCTATATTTTAGATAGTTCATCTTATCAATTCTATGTACATGATCCTGTTAGGTAAAATTGATGATGGTTTGTTTCCCAGTCTTTCTATCTCTCATTTCTTTTTCTTCCCTTCCTGTGTTGCTTGGTGACTCTAGTTTCATAAAAGCAATAGTAATAGGCATCCTTCTCTTGTCCCTGATTTGAGAACATATGCTTATAATCTTTCATCATTAATTGTGAAATTTGTTGATATTGGTTGATACTCTTCCAACATATAAGAAAATTTTCTGTTTAAGGACTTAAAGTAAGCTCTTTAATAATAAATGTGTTTTAAATACTATTTTTCAGCATTCATTGACATGATTATATGAATTTCATTTTTTTTAATATTTTATTTACTATTTTCTGAGAGAGGGGAATGGAGAGAGGAAGAGAGACATCAATGTAAGGTTGCCTTTCACCTGCCTCCAGCTGAGGACCTGGCTGGAGACCTGGCTTGCAACCTGGTTATGTGCCCTGACTAGAAATTGAACCAACCACCTTTGGGTTCACAGGCTGACACCTTATCCATTGTGCCATCAGCCAGGGCTTGAACCTCATTTCTTAATTCATTCATCTGTATGTTGATGAATTTTTTAATCTAAAACCACCCTTGGCATCATGTTGAAAAAAAAAAAATGACTTGGTAGTAATCTAGAAACAATCAAGTCTGGTGTCTTTTATGGGAAAATATTTTAAATTAATGATTTGATGTTTTTAATGATTTTAGATCTACTTGACTTTTCTGTTTCTTCTTTAATTAGTTTAGATACAGAAAATTGTTTAGATTATTTAAATATTTAAATTTATTGGTGTAATGTTTTCTTAGCGTTATCTTGGGAGATTAAAAATTCATCACCGTATTTATGGTTATGCTCCTTTTATCTGAAAATAAGTTTTATTTAAATATAGGCTTAAATATATTACATAACATGAAAACTGAAGGAGTCCCTGGCTGGTGTGGCTCAGTAGATAAGGTGCCAGCTTGCAAACTCAGAGGTCGCTGGTTCAATTCCCCAGCCAGGGCACATAACCAGGTTGCAAGCCAGGTTTCCAGCCAGGTCTGTAGCTGGCAGCAGGTGAAAAGCCACCATATATTGATGTCTCTCTCCCTCTCTGCCTCCTTCCCTTCCCCTCTCTCTAGAAATAATGAATAAAATCTTTTAAAAAAACTAAAGGAGAAAAAATAAATCCAAAATCAGTTTGAGGGCAGCTGTTGCTATTAAGTTGCTGTGGCTGACATAACAGTTTGAAATTGGTTCCCTTGTCAACTCTGATAGAAGGTTGGCCTCACATTCTGGTGCTTGAACATCAATTAACTAGTATATGAGATCTGTCCCAAAAGTATCGGCCGAACTAATTGTTTTAATTATATTGACATTGGATTGATACTTTTGGGGCAGACCTCGTATATCTGGTGAAATAAACCTTGGTGGCAAGTCAAAAGTCCTCACTAGGAGGAAGATAGCTGCTCTAAACTCCACCCACCTGGTCATGTTGAAGATCTTTGACTATCCAAGGCTCTCTCTAGTGGTACAGGTGCTTTTGCTGCCTTACCCTACCCTCTCTTCTCAGCTTCAACAAAGGTTGTTCAGGTGATGACATTTTCTTACAGCAGGGAACTTTGTCAAGGAGTGTATGTCCAGACATAGCCTTTTGTGCTTGTGGGGCCCTGGGCTTGGCTGAAATATCACATTATTGCTTTGTTTCAGGTTGAACACTGCCAGACACCTACTGCTTGACTTCTGTTTAAATAAGGGACTTCAAGACTAGACAGCATGGCTCTTTTTAGTTTATCACATGAAGGAGTTCCACTAGTCCAAGTTAAAAGCAGACTCCAAATGGTTACATTATACAAGGTGTGAGGTTTTTAAACTTGTGATAAGGGACAGAAGGGATATTCTACTCATTGCAAAGAAACCCTCGGTCAAGTTTCAGTGAGCCGAAAGCAATTAAAGCCCATGAATAGTTCATCATCCTTAGCCAGTCCAGTCTCTACAAGAAATTGGCATATGTTCTGTGCTGGTCACTCTGTCTGAATTACCTCTCCATATGCTGAGTGTTCAATTCTAGTACCATTGCAGGCAAATTTCTCCTTAAATGCTTTCACTCATTTCTTTTTATCATAACCATCAGTAATCACCGTAGTAAAAGTCTTCCTGCTGTTCTTGAGGGGTTTTTTTTTTTTTTTAGATTTTATTTATAATTTTCATAGAGAAGGGGAGGGAGGGAGGAAGAAAGGGAGAGAAGCATCATTGTATGGTTGCCTTTCACCTGCCTCCAGCTACGGACCTGGCTGGAGACCTGGCTGGAGACCTGGCTATGTGCCCTGGCTGGGAATTGAACCAGCCACCTTTGGGTTCACAGGCCAGCGCCTATCCACTGTGCCATCAGCCAGGGCTCTCTCTTGAATTCTTATATGCATATAATTAATGCTCAGTGCCCCCAGGAATAAGAGCATCACCCTTACTTGCATCAGCAAGTGGATTGAAAGAGTGAATGTTCTGGATAGTATATACTATACAATAATATGATTCCTTTTTCTTCATGGAAGTGGCCTGTGGAAGGCTGTGGGGGAGAAGGGGGAGTAGAGCCTCAGAGAGGGAGGGTGCTCAGGGGAAGGCTGCTTAGTCCTGGTGGTGGCTCAGTGACTGGACACAAATTTTATTTCCTAATGTTTTTTATTTGTGCCTTCTCTTGCATTTGGTCTTATCAAAAGTTTGTCAGTTTCCTCCCCAAAAGTAAAAGTCCAGGACTAGTTAACTTCACTAGTGAATTTTACCAGACATTCAAAGAAGATTTGACAGCTGTGCTTCTCAATCTCTCCTCAAACATGGAAGAAGAGGCAATACTTCCTAACACATTTTATGAGGCCAACATAACCCTGATATCAAAACCTGGCAAGGAAAACACACCAAAAGAAAACTACAGATATCTCTAATAACTACAAATGCAAAATTCTTAAACAAAAATACTAATAAATTGAATAAAATAATACATTAAAAAATTATACAGGCCCTGGCTGGTGGCACGGTGGATAAGGAGCTGACCTTCGAACCCAAAGGTCACTGGTTCGATTCCCAGCCAGGGCACATAACCAGGTTGCAGACCAGGTCTCCAGCCAGGTCTCCAGCCAGGTCTGTGGCTGGAGGCAGGTGAAAGGCAACCATACATTGATGTCTCTCTCCCTCTTTGCCTCTCTCCCTACCCCTCTCTCTGAAAATAATAAAATCTTTTTAAAAAATAAATAAATAAAATGGTTTCTTCTGTAATTAAAAAAAATTATACAACACAATCATGTGGGGTTTATTCCAGGGGCACAAGAATGATTAAACATATATAAATCAATGCAATGAACCACATTAACAAAATGAAGATAAAAATTACATGATTATATCAATAGATGCAGAAAAAAGCATTTGAAAAGATACAATATACGTTTACAATTAAAGCATAATAAAATGGAAATAGAAGGAAATCGCCTCAACATAATAAAGACCATATATTACAGACTATCAGCTAAGGTCATACACAATGGTGAAAAACATAAAGCTTTTCTTCTAAGATCAGGAATAAGACAAGGTGTCTATACTCACCACTCTTGTTCAACATGGTTCTGAAAGTCCTAGCAAGAGCAATCAGGCAAGAGAAAGAAATAAAAGGCATCCAAATTGGGGATGAAAAAGTAAAATTGTTAGTTTTTTCAGATTACATGATTCTTTATATAAAAAACTCTAAAGACTGCACCAAAAACTATTAGAAACAATGAACAAATATCTAGAGTTACAGTAAAGTGCAAAATCAATTTATAAAAGTAACAGTAAATTTCAGAAAAAGAAATGGGAAGAAAAAGCATTTCTATTTACAATTGCAACAAAAAGAATAAAATACTTAGGAATTAACAAAGGATACGAAGCACCTATATACTGAAAACTGCAAAAACTGCAAAGCATTATTAAAGAAGACTGAAAACGACATAAAGAAATGGAAAAATATTTTGTGTTCATGGATTGGAAAAATGAACATAGATAAAATGTCCATATTACCCAGAGCAATATACAGGTCTAATGTAATCCCCATCAAAATTCCAATGACATCTTTAATAAAATAAAAAATCATCATATTTGTATGAAAACACAAAAGACTGCAAATAGCCAAAGAAATTCTTAAAAGAACAAAATGGGAGGTATCCAAATCCTTGACTTTGAATTATATTACAAAGTGACGATAATCAAGACAGCAGGGTATTGGCGGAAAAACAGACATGCAAACCAAAAGAATAAAATTGAGATCCCATATATAAACCCACATGTATATGGGCAAATAATTTTTGACAAAGGAGTCAAAAACATACAATGAAGAGAAAAAAGCCTCTTCGATAATGGTTCTGGGAAAATTGGAAAACCACATGCACAAGAATAAAACTAGATTAAAGTTTGTCCCTATATATAAAAAAAATAACTCAAAATTAATCAAAGGCCTAAATATAAGACCTAAAACCAAAAAATTGAATAAAAGAAAACATAGGTACCAAACTTACAAACCTTGATTCCAGAGAGAATTTTATGAATTTGACCCCAAGGCAAGGGAAATAAAGGCAAAAATGAATGCATGGGATTACATCAAACTAAAATTGTAGGTACCGCAAAAGAAAACTCCAACAAAACAAAAAGGCAACTAATTGAATGGGAGAAGATATTTGCAAACAAAAGCTCTGACAAGTAGTTAATATCCAAAACATGTGAAGAACTTATACATCTCAACACCAAACAATCCAATTTAAAAATAGGCAAAGGACCTGAACATACACTTCTCCCAGGAAGACATGCAAATTGCTGACAGATATATGAAAAGATGCTGAACTTCGAGGAGGGAAAAAGATGGCAACAGAGTAGAGAGCAGGGCTGATGGTGTTCTCGAGTACCAAAGCAGCTAGAGGACAAGATAGGGAGCGTGAGACCTCTTCAGGACCCTAAGAATTGGAGTGGTCAGCATCTGGACACAGGGGAGCACATCCCAGAGGCAGAGGAGATCAGCAGGACAGTAGGTGAGGCGTTCCTGACCAACAGACCTGCGGGCCGAGGTCGGCTCTGGGCAGTGGCAGCTCTGCCCAGAGGGGCGCCTTTGACTGAGGCCAGCTCCATGCTCCCTGGCGACTAGAAGTCTCAACAGTCAACTGCAGGCAGTGAGGGCAAATGCCTTAGGAAACACTGAATTGAACTCTTGCAGTGGAGGGACTGTGTGAGAGACTCACTCCGGCAACAGGGAGAGGAGGCTCCTCTCGGGGCTAGAGGCTGAGAAGAAGAGTCCTGAAGGGAGCCAGAGCAGGGGAGCAGGGGAAGCGCACCGGCCAGGGTGGTGAGAGGGCCGAAAACAGTGTTGCTGGGTCACTGGGGAAACAGCAGTTGAAGCCCCTGCAAGGGAGGAGGTCCAGCCCTGCGCAACCACACAAGCCCCCAGGCTCCTCGGAAACTCCAAAAGGTGAACCGGGATCTAGTAGCAGGGGTAACTTACCTGCCATTGTCGGAGACAAAGGCTGCACCACCCATGCATGGGAGGGGCTCATCACAGAGGCTGCATAAAGGACTCCTCGGAGAGCTGGTTGGCTTGGAGCATTGGTGCCTGCCCCAGGGGGGCTGGGCAGTGTAGGCGGACCCCGCCCAGGCAGAGTTGACAGACAGGGGCTGCCTCCTCCCAGAACTGTGGGGACGGGGCCAGTCATCACACAGACTGGCGAGGTTGCTGGCTGCCCTGCATGGGTGCTGGGTGCTTGCCATGGGCAGGAACTTCCCCAGGAGTGGGAAGGGGCACCCTGCAGACTCCAGAATACCGGCAGCCCTAAAACCCAGCCAGGCTGAAGAAGGCCCAGCCTACCTGGGGGCTGACACTCAGAATCAGCTCTGACTGTGACAATCAGAGGCCCTGCCACGCGCCAAGACTGGCTAGACTATAGACTATAGACTACAAAGTCCTGACCAAGACAAGGAGGCAGCCTCAGGAAAGGGATTGCTGCTAATTTCAAGCACCTTAGGTATACTGAGAGCAATATGAACTATTAACCTCCAACATATCCTTTGAAAAAGTTACTTCTGACATATTCTTAATCCCCCCCATACCTCAATCCACCTAAATGCCCAACACCCTCCCCCTACTCTTGAATTAAAGTCTACTCACTCTTTGGCTACAACGCATTCCCAGTCTTCAATTTAAGTATTTATCCCTTCCCCAGCCACCTAAACCCTTTTTTTATTCTTTTCTTCCTTCCTCTTTCTTTTCTTTTTTTTTTTTTTTCTTTTTTCTTTTCCTTTACTTCCTGGTAAAGTCCACAGGTTCTGGCTCCACCTGGACCAATCAGAAATCATAAAGGGTGAACAAACACCTAAACCCTTTCTTTATTAATTTTGATTTTTCTTTGTCTTGTGACTCCCCCCGCTTTTGTTTTTTCTTTCTTTCTCCTTTATTTTCTCCCTGATTAAGCCCACTGATCCTGGCTCAACCTGGACTAAACAGAGATCATAAAGGGTGAACAGACACCTAAACCCTTTCTTTATTAATATTGATTTCTCTTTGTCTTGTGACTTTCTCCCTTTTTTTCTTTCTTTTTTTTTTTCTCTCCTAAAAGCCCTCAGGTCCAGGCTTCATCTGGGCCAGTCAGGGATTATTAAGGGTGAACAGCCATCTAAACCCTTTCTTCTTATTATTATCATTTTTATTTCTTTTTTCCTTTTGTATTTTTTTGTTTTGTTGTTTGGTTCATTTTTTTGTTTTTGGATTTTTGTTTTTTTTCTTTGTTTGTTTGTTTTTGTTTTGATTGTTTCATTCGTTTTTTTGTTTTTGGATTTTTGTATTATTTCTTTTTCTTTTTTAATTTGTTTGTTTGTTTTTGTTTTTGTATTTTTCTGTGAAAAGCCCACAGGCCAAAAATACAACCAGACAGCCCAAATAAAGGACACACCAAGAACAGCAAGTGGAGAAAATCTGGGAGACGGCAACATTGAACTCCACAAATCACCTATCACAGAAGGGTGCTCAACTAAGGCAAGGAAAGAAAGCAGGTTAACCCAAGGAAAGAATAAAAATAAATAAATGAATAAAAATAGCAAGCCAGAACAGACACCCAAAATGGGGAAAAAAAGAATCAGTCCATCACCAAAAGGAAAGGAAGAATCTCCAGAAAGAACACAAAATGAAACAGAGGCACCTGGAATATCAGATAAGGAATTCAAAAGAATGATGATAGAGAAGCTCAGTGAGCTCAGCCTCATCAAAGAAAACTATAAACGACTCGAGGAGAACTACAAAGAACTCCAGGGAAATTACAAAGAACTCCAGGGAAGTTACAAGAAACTTACTGAGAACTACAACAGCATGAAAAAGGACATGGAAACTATCAATAAGTGTCAGGAGGAAATGAAGAATACAATTCCTGAATTGAAGAATACATTAGAAGGAATCAACACTAGGCTAGAGGAAGCAGAGGACCAGATCAGCGAGTTGGAGGATAGTGTAGACAAATACTCCAAGACAGTACAAGAGAATCAAAAAAGACTGAACAAGACTGAAGAGGGTTTAAGAGAGCTGCAGGACAACATGAAACGTAACAACATCCGTATCATAGGGATACCAGAAGAAGAGAAACAAGGAATGGAAAACCTGTTCAAAGAAGTCATGATAGAAAATTTCGCTAACATGATGAGTGAAAACATGAATCCAGTTCAGGAAGCACAGAGGGTCCCAATGAGGATCAACCCAAACAGACCAACACCAAGGCACATTATTATGAAAATGGCTAATTTCAAAGACAAAGAGAGAATCCTAAAAGCATCAAGAGAGAAGAGACAAATAACATACAAAGGGGCTCCAATAAGGCTAGCAAATGATTATTCAACAGAAACAATACAAGCCAGAAGGGAATGGCAAAAAGTATTTCAAGTCATGGTAAACAAAGGCCTGAAACCAAGAATACTCTACCCAGCAAGGCTCTCATTCAAGATAGAAGGAGAAATAAGGAGCTTCCCAGACAAAAAAAAAAAAGACTGAAAGAATACATTTCTACCAAACCAGCATTGCAAGAAATGCTAAAGGGTCTGCTCTAAAAATAAGTAAACAAAGAAAATGAAGAAACAGAGAAAGCCAAAGAGAAATACAGACACAAAGGGAGAAAATGGCAATGAATAAGTATCGATCAATAATCACCTTAAATGTAAATGGATTAAATGCACCAATCAAAAGACATAGGGTAGCCGAATGGATAAGACAACATGACCCACATATATGCTGTCTTCAAGAGACCCACCTCAGAACAAAAGATCGACACAGATTGAGAGTGAAGGGATGGAAAACTATATATCAAGCAAATGGACATGAAGAAAAAGCTGGAGTAGCAA
>PVIW01010279.1:0-45639 GCA_004026585.1 Noctilio leporinus
AAAAAAAAAAAGAAAAGAAAAGAAACATCCATGGGTGGTTGCCTCCCATGTGCCCCCCATTGGGGACCTGGCCCACAACCCAGGCATGTTCCCTGACTGGGAATTGAACTAGCGACCCTTTGGTTCAGAGGCTGACATTCCACTGAGCCACACCAGCCAGGGATCATTCTTGTTACATGATTTCCAAACCTTTTATTAGGCACCTCACCATGTCTTAATTCCTTTAGAAGCTCCTCTTGAAGCTGGAGCAAAAAGTTGTAATTTTCTTGAACTTCCTGAGAAGGGTCAACCATCAAAGTGCGAACAAGGTTGGAGCAGTAAGATTTGAAGCGAATACCCATGGCACAAGTGATGGCCCCAAAATGCATGTGATTCTTGTCACTACAGACCAAGGGAAGAAAGCATTTCATTCATTACCCAAATGAGGAAAGCCCTTAGTATCACTGATATAACATTACATGACATTTGTAATCACTAACTTTCCCTGCTATATCCCAAAGCTGAACCAGAAGGACCTAATTTTTTTTTTTTTTAATTTTAAGTAAACCAGTTTATAAAAGCTCTGCAGTAAAATTAGTGACCAAAATTTTTAGCATAAAAATTCAGTGAAAAGTTAGGTGGTGTCCTAAATATGTAAAGGGTATACTAAATTTTATTGATATTACTCTAACAGTATGATAATGGGGAGTCATTTATTCACTAGTGCACTATGAAATGCAGTCTTCATTCTGAATTAGTCTCTTTACATTTACCATGAAAAAAAAAAAAGCGTTCTTGAGAATATTTTTAAAAATTAGAAGGGGAATTCTATTACAGAACACCTAATAAGATTATTATGTTTTGGGGAGTGGTATGTATTGCATTTGTTAACCAGGCCTTCTTAATCATTTGGAAAAAAAAATGCTTACAATCAAATGCTCAAGTAAGAAATGAGTAACTGTGAAATAAAATAGAAATATGCATGGAATAAGGTAAAAAGACAATGCACAAGGCAGACTAATAGTTATTGTCCCCAACTTTTCTGATTTCCAGAATAAGCCAAAGGAAAAATAGGCTAAAGGCTGAAATGATCTGGCTGTTGTTTGATTTTGAAGTTCTCATACTTACCTCACCACACTGAACTTAAGATTATAGTTGCCACCACTCTGAATGATGGGAGGATAACACATTTCCACAGTAGAGGGGTCTGCCCCAGCTAGGTATTTTTTCTCTCCGATGGCCTTTTCCACAGACTCAGCCAATTTGCTGTGTCGAACTTTCTGTAAGTATACCCAGAAATGAAACACTTATTATAGAGTAGTAAAAAGGGGTATTGCAATTTATCCTGATATCATTTAAGATTCTATAAAAGCTTTATGAAATGATTTATGCACCAAATAATACATATACTGGTATATATCCAAAAATTTAGAGAATAGTACGTGGAATTCACAGCTATTTAAGGAGTTCTCAAGTAAAATACTAGGTAACCTCAAGAGACTATAGTTCAGGCTTAGAGTTATTTCAAAAGAGAAGCTGGCACAATGACATACTACTAACTTAATTATCAAAGGCTTAATTTCAAAGGAAGCTGAACACGTACCAAAACACTGCATGGTAGAGACTTATTTCTGCTTCATTAAAATGGTAAAGACTTGCCCTGGCTGGTGTGGCTCAGTGGGTTGAGCGTCGGCCTGCGAACTGAAAGGTCGCTGGTTCGATTACCGGTCAGGGCACATGCCTGGGTTGTGGGCCAGTGCCCCAGTTGGGGGCATGCAAGAGGCAACCAGTCTATGTTTATCTCCCTCTCGTTCTCCCTCCCTCCCCTCTCTCTAAAAATAAATAAAATCTTTAAAAAAACATTTAAAAATGGTAAAGACTTTCCCCTTTCCATTTACCTCATCTGCATCAACTATTTCCATGACTTTTTCCTTGAAGAATTTGTTGAAGACCTCAGAGGTGATGCTGGCTGCTTTCTTCATTAGGTTGAGCTCCCCATCCTCCTTTACAGCAATGGTATAGGCCACAACTGCACTGATATCTATCTGTGGTAAAAGTGATAAAAAGCTTCTAACATGCAGATATAGACTAGTTAAAGAAATGCATCTCTCCCAATGTAAATATTATAAGTAATGATATTAAGTTACTTAGCAAACAATTTGTCAGTAGTTTGCAGAACACCTAAATATTCTTTTCTTGGATTAAATAAACATCTGAACTAGCTCTTTACCAGGTCATTGTGTATATTTGAGGAGGTGTTAAATTAATGTACCATTTTAAATGTAAATGCTCCTCTCTAGAGAATTTTGTAAAGGCTGAAGAAAAATAGGCAGGACATCAGGGGAAAACCAAAATTTTTCTGGACAACACTTTTCTAAGTAACTGAACTATCTTCTGAATGCCTCACTCCTGACTGAAAAGTCCAAGTAGCTTACTGCTCAGCCATGGGGAATGAAAAATGGAATGTGAATGAATGGAGTTTTCCCATATGCTTTGCACTATCTGTTATGGAAGCCCATCACACTTTTGCCTTTTCAGCTCTCAATTGGCTTGATTCCAGGAGTGTTCTTACTTTGTCAAAGCCCTCCTTGTTAAGGCAGTCATTCCAGCTCTTCATGAACTCTCCAGGGAATTTGTCTTTGCTGAATACTCCAATCTTCTTGCCATTCTTGCTTTCTTTAATGGCTTCAATCATTTTGTCGAAGCTGCTCTTATTACTTTCGTTCTATTGGTGCCACAGATGAGAAGAGGGGTTTGTCAATTGGTTTTAGAATTAGAACAGGCAGAGACAAATATTCTAAACTCTGGAAAGAATATATTCTACCCCCAAGCCCTATCTACTTCTTAGCGGGAGACTATAACACAAAATTTCTTTGAATATTTTTATATGCTTAAGTGAAGTGCCACAAACTAAGATTATCTCCCCCACACCCCCCCCAACAGGAGCAACTAAGAAACTAAGAAACATAGATGAACAATATTCTGAGGAAAAATTCTGTCAGGTGAGCAGTATGGAAAAAAAATCACATTTAATAAAAACTGGAACTAAGGTGTATCTAAATTTCCTTAAGGATATTTAAAGTTATTTGTTCCAATTAATGTGCTCAAATAAAAACAAGTGTTAAGTTGACAAGTGTCCTTGGAAATGCACAGATAAAGTTATTATCCAGAATAAAGTATTCACCAGAATTTCATAATCCATTGCTGTTGCTGCAAAATGATAGGGTTATTGAACTCTTTTCTTCCTGACAAAACTTTGTAATTACAACCACCATCACCTTCATATTCTTTTAAATTCCTAGAAGACATTTCCGTTAAGAACTTTTAAATATTCTTTCACATTTATGACACATTCTTTATTAATTCTCACCTTTTCTCGTATCAGCAGTGTGATGGCAGGGGCTCCATTAGCATTCTCATTGCCCTTGGTGTTGGCAATCTGTTTTAAGAACTCTACTTTTTTCTTACTGGCCATAAAAATGATTTTGTCATCACAGAAGACCATGATAGTATCGGTTAGTTCGTAACCAAAGAGCCATGTCTATGGGAAAAGATAATAATGACAACAGTATTTATAGAAAAAAAATTAATGTACTTATATAGAAATATTTATAAAATAAGTTTTATGTGGAATTAACTTAAAAATAGCCTGGGGTGGGGGGAGCTTGGATGTGGACAAATAAAATGAGATTAGCCAGTTGGCAATTTTTTGAAATTAAATAATGGGCAAATAGGAGTTCAATATTATTATCTGCTTTTCTATGTTTGAAGTATTCCATAAAAAAAGACCATCAAATCACTGGGGCAATTTGTGATTAGAGAAACTATCTTACTGTCTAGGATAGCACCCTAGGGAACTATTCATTTTATCTGTGCTCCCCTCTCCACAAAGATTGTTAGTTGTGTACCAGTTATTCATTTCTCCTTTCTCAAAAAGATGGGATTTTGAGCTGAGTACATTGCTCAGCATGAAGATTTATTTCCCATCCTTTCTTGCAACTAAGTATGGGCAATAGATGAAACTTTGGCAAGTTATACACAGAAGTGTTCTGTGGCACTTCAAGCAAATCACCTTAAAAAAGGAAGAAGGTTTCATTTTCTTCCCTTTTTCTCCATTCTTTTTGCGTGGAATGCAAATGTAATGACTGGAGCCCTAGCAATTTTTGTAACAGAGGCATAATGGCTAAACTCTATGAATGTCAGAGAGAGAATGGAAAAAAAACTGGATCCCTGAAGACTATCAAAGAGAAAAGAAGTATTTTGTGTAATCCATTTAGATTTTTAAAATATATATAGTTAAATCCATCCTAGTTTACATACTTCTTTTTTCCTTATGTTCTTAATTAATGCTGTGTACCGAACTTTTTGTGAAAATGAAAGTATTTATCTGCTCTAATATGGTATGGTGGCCAGTAGGTACTTGAGAGACTTGGGACTGAAGAATTAAAATTGTAATGTGGCTACTATACTGATTCAATGGCTGTCAGGGCTAAGAGCTGCTGTAACCCCTCACCTGTAAGGCAGTGGACTTGGCATAAACAATTTCTTCATCCACACCCACTGATACAACAATGGCATCAATATTAGCATACTCATCTTCTCCTTTCTGAAAAATAAAGAGTAGGTAATTTGGTCATTTTCTTTTTACACTAACAAAATAGGAATACAAACTTCAGTATTTAAGCTTAATGAACAAGATGGATGTAGTTTGCTACATGAGTTAAGTGTTTGCACTTGCATTAGCTTTTGTATAAAAGTGCTGGGCAACAATGTGTTAAGATATATATAGTCTTTTCCTAAACAAAATTCCAAGTTTACCTGACAACCTCACAGCTATTAATTACTCTCTGCAACTATGACCACAATCTAGAACATTTTCACCTTTCCAAAACAAACTCATTAGCAATCATTATCTATTTCTTTGTAGCCCTAGGCAACAACTAATCTATTCTGTACTATTTCATATAAATGGAATAATAAAACATGTTGTCTTCCTGTCTGGCTTCTTTTAATATGCTCTCAATTCATATTGTACCAAGTTTCAGTACTTCCTTTTTATTGCTGAATAATTTTATCTATATACTAGATTGTACCTACTCATCAACTGCTGTGCATTTGGGTTATTTTCAGTTTTAAGGATTATAAATAATGCTTCTATGAACGCTCATGTAAGTTTTTGTGTATGTGGAGTTATTTTGTATGAGTATATGCCTAGGTGAGAAATTGCTGGGTTTTATGGTAACTGTATATTTAACTTTTTTGTAAATGTGTATTCATTTATTTTCAGAGAGAGGAGAAGGGAGGGAGAGAAATATCCATCTATTGCCTCTCACATGCCACCAACCAAGGATCTGGCTTACAACCCAGACATGTGCCCTGATGGGGAACTGAACCAGCAACCTTTCACTTTGCAGAACGATGCCCAACCAACTGAGCCACATGGATTAGGGATCTCTATGTTTCACTTTTTAAGGAACCACTAGATAGTTTTCCAAAGTGACTACATCATTTTACATTCCCAACAGCAATGTATGAGATTTCCAATTTTTTTCACATGCAAACATTGTTGTCTTTTTTATTACAGCTATCCAATAGGGTGCAGTGTTATAGTCTTTCATTGAATTTTTTTGCTTTTTAAGATTTTTATTCGTTATTTTTAGAGAGAAGGGCAGGGAGGGAGGAAGAAAGGGAGAAATATCAATGTATGGTTATCTTTCACCTGCCTCCAGCTACAGACCTGGCTGGAGACCTGGCTCGCAACCTGCTTACGTGCCCTGATGGGAATTGAACCAGTGGCCTTTGGGTTTGCAGGCCAGGGCCTATCCACTGAGGCACCAGTCAGGGTCATTGTAGTTTTGAGTTGCATTCCTCTGATGGCTAATGATGCCTGGCAACTTTCACATGCTTACTGACCATCTGTATATTTTTTGGAGAGATGCCTAGTGAGATCATTTGCCCATTCTGTAAATGGGTTATTGCTTTATTATTAAGTTACAAGAGTTCTTTTTATATTCTAGGGATGTCTCATCAGATACGATTTGCAATTTTTTCTGCCATTTAGTGAGTTCTCTCCACTTAATGCTGTTGTCCTTTGAAGCATGAAAGTTTTCATTTTGAAGAAATCCAAATTATTTTCTTGTACTGTTGATGTCATTATCTAAGAAGGCTTTACCTAACCCAAGGACATAAATATTTACATATATTATACTTCTTTCTATAACAGTTTCATAGTTTTAGCTCATATTCAGATCTATAATTTGAGTTTTGTGTATGTGAGGAATGGCTGAACTTCATCCTATTGCATGTGGATCTGTACTTGTTTTGGCACTGTAAGTTGAAGACTATTCTCTCCCCACGGAAATGTCTTGGCACCACTGTCAAAAATCAAATGATATAAATGTGAAGGTTTATTTCTGGATTCTCAATTCTTTTCTATAGATCTACATGTCTATCCTTATAGTAGTACCATGTTGTTTTAGTTACTGTAGCTTTGCAGTAAGTTTTGAAACAGGAGTTTAAATATGAGTCTTCTAACCATTAACTATCTTTGGACAGCACTATAAGACCAAAGGACTGCTTATTTGTGGATTATAAGGTCAAATCTTGGACTTTCCCTATAGTCAAGAAAAACATTTCCGAAAGGCTCCTCTCTATTTTTTAAGGGTTCGGGATGCCAAACCAAATAATAGCAACTAAGGGTTCTGCTGAATTTCTCTACTACAACAAAACATATAACCTGAAGAAATTTCCTCATTTTGTTCAAATGTTATCATTAGTTTAACTACTAGAAGTAGCTTAACCACTAATTATCATTAACTAGTAGTTAAAACTGCTAGTTCCTTATCATGAATCAAGGCACTGGCACCAAACTAATTCTTCACTAAAACGTGCACATAGAAATGTAAAAAAGATGTCCTGGCTGTTAGCATAGTGGGTAAGGCGCCAGCCTGCAAACCCAAAGGTCGCAGGTTCAATTCCCCAGCCAGGGCACATAACGAGGTTGCAAAACAGGTCTCCAGTCAGGTCTGTGGCTGGAGGCAGGTGAAAGGCAACCATACATTGATATCTCTCTCCCTCTCTACCTCTCTCCCTTCCCCTCTTTCTAGAAATAATGAAAAAAAAAAAAAAGTAAAAAAGAACCCATTTCACTAAAGAACATCCTTGATACAAGCAAAAATTATTAATATTATAAAATTCCAACTTTTGAGTATATGCTTTAAAAATTTTTGTGTAAAAATGTGGAAGTACTTCTACATGCACACTGAACTCTGATGGTTGTTTAAAGAAAGAGCACTTGTATAATTATTTGAGTATTAGGCTAAACTAGCCATTTAAAGAGACCTGGGGCTGCAGTCTGTTCGGACTCAGCTTGCCTGATCACAGCATCGGCCTCTCAATAAAAGCCCTTCACTGGACTTTTCTGGCTCTGGATCCTTTTTTAGACACCTTGGCTATCTAACATTGTGGTGCTGAAACCTGGGACTATCTCCTCCAGCCTTCTGACACTTGCAACTAGGAGAGCAGTTGGCAGTGGAAGCTTCACTGGGGATAACCCCCTAACCCTGTCTCCATGGGGATTGGAGGCCTGCTTGCCCACTCATGGCATCCATACTAGCGGCTATTTAAAGTGGTAAGGAAATCTGACTCTACCTCACAGTCCCTCCCTTCACAGGATCTGGGACCCTGGGAAAGTCTAGGGTCAGGGGAAGCCCTCACCCCTTGCCCTTTTGTCATGAGAAATGTACCCCCCCCCCCCATTCTGTCTGGCCGCAGTATAAATTGAACAATGGTTCTGGCCTAAAAATTGGTCCTATGACTCAGAAATTCTCACTGACCTTGACAACTTCTGTCATCACACAGGCAAGTGGGGTGAAAAACCCTATATTCAGGCATTTTTTGACCTGCACAGGTGCCTCTTCCTTTGTCAATCCTACTCCACTTACCAAATCCTCCTTCTTCACTCTCCCATTGTTCCCTTTCTGATCCTTAAGACCCCTTCAGACCCTACGGAGGACCCCCTCCATATGCTCCTCCTCCACCTAATCCCCTGGGGATGGCCAGCCCCAACCCACCAGTTTTCTCAGACTCTACACTGTGAGACTATTCCTCACCTCTTCTGTCAAGTTAAAAAAAAAGTGACACATATAAACCCAGGTTGTTTTTCAGCTGCCGCCTGAGGCCTGAGCCTATAACCTCAGCCACTTTTCTTCAGCCCCTGCCCTGAACAAAGTAGAGCAAGAGTAGGGGTGAGGGTGGGAGTATCCATGTCACTTACTTCCAAGCTCACACTCCTCCCCCTGCTGGTATTTTTACAGACAGCCTTGCCTTTCCTCCTTCGCTGCTGATGCAGGTGGAACATTCGTTCTACTAAACGAGACATGCTGTTTTTATGTCAACATTAGTGGGAAGGTTGTAGGAGATTTAAGTTTTAAAAGAAAACATTGAAAAGGGGATGGATGTACTACAACAATGATAAAATTAAATTAAAAAAACAACAACACTGACATCATAAAATGTGCAGAAATAAATGCTGCCAGTGACCCCTCCTGGCTTGACACTTTCTCTTATTATTTTTCCTCTTTCCTCTGAGACATACTAATATCCTTAATAACCACCTGTTTTTTCTTTTAGTTGGTCCTTGTCTCCTGCACCTTCTAATAAGTTTCATCTGCAGGACAGTGCAGGCTGCCACAAAGAAGTTATCAGTGACATGCTCTTACTCTGTGCCTTTCCATATCAACCTGTACCCCAAGAAGGAATATAGGGACAGTGGCTACACCCACTCCCAGCAGGAAGCAGCTTCAGACTGTTGTCCCCTTTCCCTAGTAAAAGCAATAAAAACAGCCTGGAAAATGTTAGGGCCAGAGACCTGCCACCTGATGTACAGGGACTTAAAGGACCTGAGCCACTGCCCATGCTAAAACAAAGAGGGTATGCACTACCAGCCATGCACCCACGAGATTCCCTATTATCAGAGGCAACTGAGGCCTAGCTGCCAGCATCCTGCTGAAAACCAATTTAACCTCTACTACCCCTTTCCCTTTCCCTTGAGCATTTCTCAGAAACAGGGACATAAATCTCCTAAACTGTTGCAAAAGCAACCACCCCTAACCAAAGGATACTGTTATTTCATAAACACCTATACCTTGGACATCTGGAACTGACCAGATGCATGTATGTATGAGGGCAGACTTGCCCTACACACTTGATACAACCTGTGCAAAGAAAGACTCTTGGGGTCCTGAATAATTTAAGAATGTAAAGCATCCTGATATTCAAGAATTTGAGAACCACTGTGCTATATGATTCCCATGATATATTTATTTATAAAATATTTTATTCATTATTTTTGGAGAGAAGGGCAGTGAAGGAGGAAGAAAAGCAATCAATGAATGGTTGCCTTTCACCTGCCTCCAGTTACAGATCTGGCTGAAGACCTGGCTTGCAACCTGGTTATGTGCCCACACTGGGAATTGAACCAGTGACTTCTGGATTCGTAGGCCAGTGCTTATTCACTGAGCCACCAGCCAGGGCAGATTCCCATGATATATTTATATCAACAATAACTCCTCGCAATTTTTGCTATGTACACTCCAATTCTTTAATAAACATAGATTTTATGTCAATACTACTGGTACCTTGACAACCTCTCAAAATTAGTAACAGGCATTCCCCAATATTTAATGCTTATATGTTCTAGATTTAAAAACCACTGAAATTAACCAAAAAGTCTCTTTTAATATTACTTGATACTTGCAATCTTGGTTAAGTCAAAATTTTTCAACAGTCAAAATACACAGTAATACATTTTTGAAAATCATAGAGTACAATCATGTAACTTAATCATTAATATGGGGAAATCACCCAAAAGGATCTTAATACAATTAAAAGTAAGGAGAGAAAAAGATACACATATTCAGTTTTTTTATGATAATGAAAACAAACCCAACAAGTCTCAAGGATTTACATTTACATAAAATGCCTAGTTTTCTACTTCTTGCTGATCAAAAAGGTAAGAAGAAGAATCCTAATTCCTCTTGAAACCAAGCTGCTGACCATTTCATAGAATATTTTTCGTTGATTCTTTACAAAAATTGATGGGCTCTAACCCTAGAAGAAGGAAATATAATAACACCAGAATTTAAGGTATCTAAAGATACTGAATTTGGATGAAAATTTTCTTAAAATGTAAGTCACTGACAAAGATGGATGAAATGGAGTGAATATAGCCTCTTCAACAAGTGGTTCTGTGAGAACTGCACAGGGACATGGGAAAAAATAAAGCTAGACCACCAACTTACACCATACACCAGAATAAACTCAAGATGGATAAAGGACTTAAACCACACCACCATAAAAGTCCTAGAGGAAAACATAGGCAGTAAAATTTCAGATATCCTATGTAGTAAGATTTTCACCGATACTTCTCCAGGGGCAAGGGAAATAAAGGAACCATAAACAAATAGGACTATATCAAACTGAAAAGTTTCTGTTCAGCCAAAGAAAACATCAGCAAAATTGTAAGAGAACCAACTGACTGTACGGAAAAAATATATTTGTCAACGATACCTCAGACAAGGGTTTGATCTCCAAAATATATAAAGAACTAATATGACTCAACATCAGGGAGACAGGCAGCCCAATTAAAAAATGGGTAAAGGACCTGAACAGACACTTCTCTGAGAAAGACGTACAAAGGGCCCACAGGCATATCAAAGAATGTTCAACATTACTAGCCATCAGAGATGCAAATTAAAACCACAATGAGATACCACCTCACACCTGTCAGAATGGCCATCATCAACAAATCAACAAACAACAAGTGCTGGTGAGAATGCAACTAGTGCAGCCACTATGGAAAACAGTACAGAGTTTCCTCGGAAAACTAGAAATGACACTGCCTTTTGATCTAGCAGTGATTCCACTGCTAGAATTATACCCAAAGAACCCTGAAACACAAATTCAGAAGAACCTACGCACCCTTATGTTCATATCAGTGCTATTTATAATAGCCAAGTGCTAGAAACAGCCTAAAAGCCCATCAGTGGATGAATGGATCAAAAGACTGTGGTACATTTACACGATGGAATATTACTCAGCAGAAAGAAGCTCCTACCTTTTGGACAACATGGATGGAACTGCGGAGTATGATACTTAGTAAAATAAGCCAGTCAGTGAAAGACAAGTATCGTATGATCTCACCTAATACAGGAGACCAACGAACCAACCAACCAAACAAGCAAAATAGAACCAGAGGCATAGAAACAAGGAACAGACTTTCAGTGTGCAGAGTGGAAGGGGGAGAGAGAGAAATAGCCAAACAAGGGGACCAGTTTATTCACGGAACTAGTATAAATGATCCATGGACATGGACATCACGTGGGGATTGACTGTGGGAAAGGGAATAGGGAGGGTGGGGTAGGGAGAGTATTGAGGGAAAAGTGGGATAAATATAATGCAACAATAATTTAAAAAAAAATTTAAGTCATTGAGAAAATTACAATAAAACCAAATATTTTGACAAAATCCTAACAGTATTTTTCTGTATATTAACATGCTGTTATAGTTGTCCCAATTTCTTTTCCCCCCATTCACCCCTTTCCCCCCTGCAGTCCTACCACCCCTTAGTTCACGTCCCTGGGTTGTACATGTAAGTTCTCTGATTTCACCCTTTCCTCCATTATTAACTTGCCCCTATCTTGTACCCATCAACTATGTTTCCTAATACCTGCACCATTTCCCCGTTTTGCCCCCTTCCCTCTCCCAGTTGATAATCCTCCCAATGATCCGCATACCTATGTTTTTGGTTCTATTCTGGTTTGCTTGGTTTTTGTTTTCCTTCTTCTTTTTCATTTTTCAGGTTCTGTTGTTGCTAGTTGTGAGTCTATTGTCACTTTAATGTTCATAGTTTTCATCATATAATAAGGGCTTGGTGATGATAAATTCCTTTAGCTTTATCTTGCCTGGGAAGCACTTTACCTGCCCTTGCATTTTGAATGGTAACTTTGCTGGATAGAGCAATCTTGGTTCATCACTTTGACCATTTTTTGCCTGCAAAGTTTCTTTTGCGAAATCAGCTGATAAGTCTTATTGGAATTGCTTTACAGGTAACTCTCCTCTTTTCTCTTGCTTCTTTTAAGTTCCCCTCTTCGGCTTTAACCTTCAGCATTTTGATTATAATGAGCCTTGTTGTGGTTAGATTTAGATCTAGCCTTATTTGGGGCCCTCAGTGCTTCCTGGACTTGTATGTCTATTTCCTTCACCAAATTTGGTAAGTGTTCCTTCATTATTTTTTTTTACACACATTTTCAATTTCTTACCCTTCCTCTTCTCCTGGCAGTCCTATGATCTGGATGTTAGCATGTTTAAAGTCATTCCGTAGGTTTCTAATCCTCTCCTCTTTTAAATTCTGGTTTCCACTTCCTCTGTTGGTTGACTGTTTATTTCTTCCTTATGTTCCAAATTGTTGATTTGAACCCCGTTTTCCTTCCCTTCACCATTGGTTTTGTATTTTCTTTTGGTTTCACTTGGCCTAGCCTTCACTTTTTCCCTTGTTTACCATACTCAAACATATTTGTCAAGTCTGTGAGCATCTTTATCACCAGCATTTTAAACTGTGCATGTCAGGCTGGCTTTTTTTGATGCTTAGTTCAGCCACTGGGACATTGATTTTTGCCTTTTTGAGTCATATCTCTGCCTCTGCATACTGACAGGCTCTGGTGTGCCAGTTCTTAGGCAGAGCTGTTGCACCTGTTAGTTTTAAGGGGCAGGGCCTTAGGTATTCATCAGCACCAGGCAACGGGTTTTACCAGACAGTAGCACTGTATGTGGGAGAGGGGTCTACGCTGCTTGCTGAGCACTTGCCTGTTTTTCAGGCACTTCTGTTTCCCATATGGGATTACCGCTTCTGTACTTCTGTGGTTCCCAGAGAAGGCTGGTCCGTGGACGTTTCAGGGCTATGGGGACTTCTAAATAAACGAACTCTTCCCGATATTTCCTCGGTCCCAACCCCCACTGATATTCTGTCAGAAAAAGCAATGTGGCTTTTTATCCCCCCAACCCCACCCCAGTGCTGCAGTGGTGAGCTCTGAGTTGGTGTGGTGCCAGAAGCATTTAATAGTTACCCCTACAGTGATTTTTCTTTTCGGCAGCAGACCCCTACCATTCTCCTGCCTGTGCCACCAACTTGCACAGCTGCCCGCCTAATGGGCTGGCAATCGGCAATCCACTTGCATAACAGCTTCCACCATGTCCCAGTTCCGTCCCTCCTACCTGTCTGGATGAGTCTTTCTCCTTTCATTTGTTTGTTGGACTTCTGTGCAGTTCTACATTCAGGAATTTCTTGATGTCTCTAGTTTTGAGGTAGATGTATTGCTTTTGGTTGTGGGAGGAGAAACAGCTTGTCTATCTACTCCTCCATCTTGGACCTCCCTTTTAGTATTTTTTTTTTTTTTAAATGTCTATTGATTTTTAGAGATAGGAAGGGAGCAGGAAAGAAATACTGACTTGTTCCACTTATTTATTCATTGGTAACAGTATTTGTGTTTTCAAACCTTATGAGGTGTATAAACACAGATTACATTTAAAAAGTTTTCTGAAACTGGAAGATTTTAAATAATTTGCTTATAAAACTTACATATTACCAACATATTTTGATGAAATAATATCTAGAATGTGTTTTGAAATACTGGAGTGGAGGGGGCTAGTTAAAAAGTGCCAAGGCTAAAATAGCAGCCCTTTGCCCCAGGACCAGCCATCTTCAAATGCCAGCTTGGCTATTCAAGGAGGTTGCGGCTCCAGTCTGTACTGCTTAAATGGCCCCAGATTCCCTGATCTCTTCTGCTTGGCCGGTTTTCAGGACTCAGACTAGAGCCCTTTCCCAATATGAATGTGCTGTCCCTATTATCCCCTCTCTAGATGAATTATCACGCAGCTGTGAGCCCAGGTATGTATAGATTCTCAACACCCACCAAATCCTTTCTGTCTCCAAATTCTGCCACCTTCTAGCCTGTAGGGTGCACTTGACACCCAAGTCTGACCGAAAAAAGTGTTTCAGGTGCGAGTAATAGTATTTATTGTGTAGCCATTTTCTATATGTGCCTTCTTGCAATTACTGTTATTCTCACAATAAACTCTAGGTGTAGTATGCATCATCATACTCAAAACCTCAAATCAAGCCACAAAAATATACAGGCGGTCCACACACTAATCATTTAGGCTGAAGTAACAAAAGGTGCTATAAATCTAATTAAAATGCACGTTACACTTAAAATAGGTATTTTTCATTAGGATACAATTATTACAGAGTAACAGTATACTTGACAAAGTATACTTTTTCTACCATTTACCAGTTACCAAATAAGATGAGGGGAAGTTTCTGATTTTTAACTATATGGAGGCTTTAGGGTCATTTGATAAACTTTTTAGGTAAGGTGTTCATACTGGTGATTTCTTAAGCTTACCAGAAATTTCTTTCAGCAACTGCAAGCAAAAGGTATCAAGTCATTCTATATTTAGAGATAGTAATGCCTATCAGGTGAGAGATCACTCTGAAGTCAGACTGCCTGGTTTTAAATCCTTAACCTACTATGAACCTCTCTGTTTTGTCTTCTCGATTATAAGTATGTATAAAGTGCTAATGTGTAAAAAGTGCTTAGAACAATGCTAAACTCATAGTAACTACTGTGTTTGCCATTATTACTAAAGACCGAAGTGGCTACTTGTTAAAAAGTTACTGTGTACCACACCACTGTTACTGATGTCAAAGATTAGCTGTTGATTACATAATCAGCACAGAATATGTACAGTAGGATAACTTTCTGAAAGCATACAACCCACACAAGAGATGCTTTTAGGTGATTCCAGATGTGGCTTTAAATATTCAATCAGAGCAAAACAAGTTACATACTTCTCAATTATCTTTTAACACACTTGATTACAGGAAGAATACTGTGTAATGCTAATCCTTAACATCTGCTACAATTTAATGATGCAGTTGTGCTTACATTATCTTTATTTTTTAACAGCTATGTTTTATTTTTGGAAAGTGACACAATTTTCCATTTACAGTGAAGTATCCTCTCCGAGTGTATTTAGGTTTAAAGAGTTCGACAGTTTTGGAATAGGGAAAGGAGAAAGTGGTAACTAACTAAGCAGGGCTAGGGTAGCAATATCCTAAGTGCTTGACAAGTATTCCCACTGGCAAGATATTGGTAAGGATACATATCTCCTAGAGCCTCAATGGGCTCAGAACTCAGGAGGCACAATCTACCAAGGAATGGGGTTGGGGTATATTGTACATGAATGAGTTCTGGGCTAAAAACAGTAGATCTGCTCAGAAAACTTAAAAGATGGACTCCTCTAGTTCTTGGAAGCCCTGAGACAACTAATCTCTCCACAAAAAGACTTGCTTTATTCTCTAGAGAAATGACCTTAGAAAGGCTCTAGGCTCAGATACTAGGCCCAGAAGTCAAGTGCTAAATATTGGGGAATTAACGGAAAGCCTGTATTTTCAATGACAATTTGGAACAAATGCCCCAAAAACAGAATTAAGAGGATTTTTCTTTTTGCCTCTTCATTGAATTCAGAAAAAAAAAAAACACACTTCAGATACTGACATTCTGGATCCTCAGTAGAATGAGCCAGTCTACTCACTCTACAGTAAACCCTTCTAGTTGAGGCCCCATTCATGCAGAGCTTCCACCCAGTTTCTTATTGCCCTTTTCTTTATACGAATGAGCATAAGGAAGTGTCATTTTGATTTTTGTCAAGTATCCAATAGGTAAGAGAGAAATATAATTAACCCAGAGAAAATAGACAAAGCAGAGGAAAATAAAATGACAAACCACCTCATGAGAGAAATAAAGTACATCCATGAATTAAGAAAAGAATAAGAACTCTTAGAAATTTAAAGTAAGTATTTAGCCCTGGCTGGTAGCACAGTGGATAAGGCACTGGCCTGTGAGCCCAAAGGTTGCTGGTTTGATTCCCCAGCCTGGGCACATAACCAGGTTGTGGGCCAGCTCTCCAGCTAGGTCCGTGCCTGGAGGCAGGTGAAAGGCAATCATACATTGATGTCTCTCTCCCTCTCTCCCTTCCTCTCTCTCTGGAAATAATAATTTTTTTTTAAATCTAAAAAAATAAAAAATAAAATAAAATAGGTATTTAAAAAAATTCAACAAAAAGTTGTAAAATAAAGTTAAGAAACAATATCTGAAGTCAAAGCTACAGGGATAGAAAATTGAAAGATAGCAAATTTAAGACAGGTGATCTAAAACTTATTAAATAGAAATTTCAGATTTCAAAAGAGAAGGAGGATAGATCACTCAGGAAATGAAAGGGAGAAAATAATCAAAGATCCCAGCACCACAGGATATAAATCAAGACAACAGGGTCCCCCACATCCCAACTCAATGCAGTGACATTTCAAAATATAAGGAATAATGAGATGATTCTAAATGTTTCAGAGAACAAGCCACATATAGCAGAATAGGAAATAAAACCACACCAGCCTTCACAAGAGTTGGGGATGTGGTGGTGATGGTGTTTAAAAAAGAAACACAGCCCTGGCTGGTGGCACAGTGGACAAGGTGCTGGCCTACAAACCCAAAGGTCACTGGTTCGATTCCCAGCCAGGGCACATGGCCAGGTTGCCAAGCCAGGTCTCCAGCCAGGTCCATGGCTGGAGGCAGGTGAAAGGCAACCATACATTGATGTCTCTTTCCCTCTCTGCCTCTCTCCCTTTCTCTCTCTCTCTCTCAAAATAATAAATAAAATGTAAAAAAAAAAAACAAAAAAAAAACACCAAAAACAAAAAAACCCCACAGAATTAATAAAATGTATGAAGAGTATGAGAACTTTAGAATAAAAGATTGATGATACTATAGGGCTAGGGATATTTAAAAAGGGAGAAAAGTTGAGGCAATTATTAATGCCAGGAAGAATGAAAACTAGAGGAAGAGGAAAAAGTTAATTATTTTGTTACTTTACCCAACAGTGAAACTATTTACATGAGCATTACTAAAAATTGCGAAGGAAACTTATCAAGAGCAGCAGATGTATGATAAAATAAGTGTAATAAAATGCTAATTGTATAATCTAGGTAGTGGGTACATGAGTATTCACTGTAAAATTCTTTCACCCTCTGTATGTTGAGATCTTTCATAATGATGTGTCAAGAAGAAATTTTAAATGTGTTAGGAGATAAGGGAATTAAAATAGGTGTGATGGCATAAAAATGTTAAATTTAAACCCTAATTAGCTAAAACAGTTAAGAACTAGGAGTACAGATACTAGATATTACTTCAAAATATGAAAGAGAAGAACTAAAAGCAGTTGCTTCTGGAGGGTGACTTGTTTTTTAAGGCTTTCAAAAGTATTTGGTACTTTAAAACCTATGTATGTTTTACTTGATTAAAAAAAACTTAAAAAATATCAGATTGCACTCTTTTTAATTAATTTTAATGTTTTTATTTATTATCTTTAGAGAGAGAGGGGAAGGAAGGGAGGCAGAGGGAGAGAGACATCAATGTCTGGTTGCCTTTCACCTGCCTTCAGCTATGGATCTGGCTGGAGACCTGGCTTGCAACCTGGTTATGTTGCCCTGGCTGGGAATCGAACCAGCGACTTTTGGGTTCACAGGCTGGGTCCTGTCCACTGTGCCACCAGCCAGGACTAAAAAAACACTTTTTAAAGTGCAACGTAAATAATATAGGTGGTAAAGCAGCTAAAATTGTGAAGGTAGTATCTGAATGATAAAAATTGGGGAAATACTGTAGCAGAGCAACAGCTGTTTTCCTTTGAACAAACTGGATGCTGCATTAAAAAATGTTTTTTGCAGTATCTGATTATAGGTAGAATAACCACATAACTTATCAGCCAAATGGAGACAATTTTTGAAGATAAAAGGGTGTGTCGTTAATAATTTCGGAGGGACAAAAGGTGAACAGTTTCAGGAAAGGCAGGACTTCCAGTGTCATAAATACAGCCTGAGTAAAAACCTTTTCAAACCAAGAAAGGAAGGCATAAAACTCAGAAATCATCACCACCATTCACTGGATGCCTACGACATGCTAGGCACTAACTACACTTGGTCATAGGAATAAAAAAATGCTGGTAACTACACAATAAATGTGAGTAAACAAGAATAAATGAATCCCAACCTGTTCAAGCATTTTCTTTCCATCTTAACTCCTCCTTACTCAAGAGATCAAAGCACTATTTAAACCTTTCCCTATCCCCATCCAGAGATAAAGGAGCCATAAAGAACTGAGATGAACATCATCTTGCAAAAACTAGTATGGGAACTGCTTATATTTCCTAAGCCACAGAAGACCTGGAGACCAATCCAGAGCAAAAAATTTGTCCCTGACAAAAATCAGCACAGAGCCAGAGAGCAGCACTCAAGAAATGCATTGACACGATAGCTTAGTTTTCTACAAGGGTACAAATTTTCTTTTTAGGGTTGCAATGCCACCTCTGTTCTCACAGGTAGAGAGAGCTACATGAATGAATGCACTGGATCAGCATTCCTTTTGGAAACAGTGGCTATTTTGATGTTCTACAGAATTCTTTTGGGGTAAAAGGCAGATGACTAAAATAAAAATTCACTCACAGCAGAATGTCCTAATAGGTACTTGTAGGCCTCAAGAATTATAGTTGTGCCTGGATATTGTATCCCTCAGCTTTCAAAGCAGCTAAGACCCCAGAATGGTGGGAACCTCCCTCCTACAAAGTACTAGTAATCTACTAGTACTAATCCCATTACCTAATTAAAAATAATCACAGCCCTGGCAGGGTGGCTTAGTTGGTTACAGCATCATCCCTTACACCAGTGGCCCCCAAGCTTTTGGAAGCCATTGACTGGTTTTGTGTTAGGGGCAGGAGGGGAGCACAGGAGGCAGTTCTGGTGAGCTTTGACAGAGGTAGGTGTGGGGGGCATTGGGAACCCCTGTCTTTACACCAAAAGGCTGCAGGTTCGGTTAGATTCCGGTCAGGGCACATACCTAGGTTTTGGGTTTGATCTCTGGTCAGGGCAACTACGAGAGGTAATCGATTGATTTTTCTCAGTCACAGCGATATCTCCCCTCTCCCCACCCTCTCTAAAACATATCCTCGGATGAGGATTTGAAAGAAAAAGGGGAAAAAAACCAACAACAAACAAAAAACAGATCACAATCATGAAAAGGCATGGAAGCTCTGAATAAGGACCAAGTATAACAGGGTAGAAGAGAAGCCCATAGACCCTCTCATGACCCACCTCTACCACTTGGGGTTTCCTAATGCACAAGTACAAAGGAGCTGCAAACCCTTTCTGCTTGTAGTAGTTCTAATTTAAAAATAAGAAGGACTGAACTCAAAAATTCAAGAGTAATAAAACAGTAAGTTCTAATCATTATGGAGGTCTTCTGTTTGATTTTTGGCTGCGCCTAGTGTCTCAGGTATGAGATTTAATGTTTTAGAAATTTCTACTCAATTAAAAGTGTGATGTTGCAACTATTTTTAGGATATGTTAAGGATATTGTTAAGTAAGAAGTAATATATCGTATTTGTAGTAGCTCCACAATATGTTCCTAATCCAAACTCAATTTGCAGATAGGTGAGATTAGGAGAGGCATTAGCTTCTGCTTTTATTTTAAAAAGGGGGGGAGAATGGTAGTAGCTTTCTGGTTTTCTACAATGCCATGCAGTTGAAGAGAGTTTGAGCTATCTCTTGCTAGGTTGTGCAACCAGAGAGTTCTGAAAAACTTTTGCTTCAAGGTAACTAAGACTATAAAGTATATGTGGAGCCCGAACCAATTCTTCAATTAGTTAACTTTTGTCATAACAGAGACTTACATAGTTAAATTCAAGTTCTTACTTCAATGCCAGTTTTCTTATTAAAGGAAGACGTGTAAAAGAAAATAAGTATGGCATGCACCTACATATTTCACTCTCTTTCTAGATAGCTAAGAGGATAACCAACCAGAAATTATCCCAGAAAAAACTATGATCCTGCTTAAGCAGATCAGAATGAAAGTACCGTACTGGAAAGACTGTGCATACACAAAGAAATTCTACAGGCCAGTTCTGGGCATAGTTATTAAAAGTTTAGTAAGTATTAAAAAAAGTCCACTCAAGCCCTGGCTGGTAGCACAGTGGATAAGGCACCGGCCTGCGAACCCAAAGGTTGCAGGTTCGATTCCCCAGCGGGGGCACATAACCAGGTTGCAAACCAGATCTCCTGTCAGGTCTGTGGCTGGAAGCAGGTGAAAGGCAACCATACATTGATGTCTCTCTCCCTCTCAGCCTCTCTCCCTTCCCCTCTTTCTAAAAATAATGGAATAAAACCTTAAAAAAACAACAACAACAAAAAGTTAAAAAAAAAAAAAACTCCACTCAAGTAAGGGTTTTATAATTAGACACAAATTTTGCTAATGAGTAATTTTTACGACTTAACTCAATTTTATAATGCTGGGATCTTAATCAACATCTAACATCCCTTCAAATGACATCATTAAGTTAAACAGGAGAGTCAACATAAGTTTTAACGACTTTTTGAGAAAAAATGGGGGCCAATAAATGAGCTTTCATGAATTTAAAGACTGCCATTTGAGATTAAGTTTGCCAATTTGTTTTCAGGCACTAAGTTCTCCCTAGTTTCATGATTTGTATTTAATGATCACGTAGGGGAACGATGAGCTCTAATCTTACCTTTCATGAATGGTTTAGAGGATGAATAATTTGATAAAACTCTGCATCACCAAGACTAGAGCCAACCTACATAACAAAGGTATATAATTTCATGGTCTATGGGTAGAAAATATTGTATTTCCTGCACATCAGCATGTATTCCTCTTTTAAAAAATGTCAGAACTTTTAGAGTTCTTCTAACATGGATCATGTAAATTTTAAAATGTGACAATGCGAGAAGCTGTAAAAACATTTGGTAAAAACCAACAGAAATTTTAAAAATAAAATTTATCTTCAGCACTTGTCTAGTAGTCCTTATTTTTGCTTTTCATAAAATGATACTTACAATCCATTTTATTTTTAATTACCTAATGTATTTATCTTGAAAAGAAACATGCACAAGAAACTTTAATATGAATGGCAAGGAAATGACCAATTTTAATTGCTTGGTTTTTAGTAGATCAATTTGAGAGGCAACTTACAATACTGAAATCAGAATTGAACATTTTTTGTCAGCTCATTTTTCAGGTTTTAACGTCTTTATTGGCTTATCTTCCCTAATAACACAATGCAGAGGCCAGACTTAAGCTACACAGCTTGGGCTGCATCACAGGATGCAATCAAGTGTTTGAATTGACAAACTGCTGTAAGAAATTTTAACAAGTGAGCGTTTTTAAGCAAAAAAATGCCCAATCTTTAAAAGACTGGAAACTGCAACAGCTCTTTTTCTGTACACGCACCCCCGGCACTACCAGACAGGAAAACTAATCAGGTTTCATGCATCACATCGTTCTTGGTATTACTAATGCTTGCAGGTTTTCAGCATTAGGTTTCTGTTACCCACGGCAGGGCCCAGATCATGAGGCGTCTGAGCGTGAACAGTATTTTTTTTAACTCTAGCAAATGCCCCGCAAAGAATACACGCGAAGTGCCCGATTCACAGTCTCCTATCCTCCATCCATCCTTTACGAAGATGGTTGTTAATTTTGGCGGGACCCAGTTGGAATACTCAGGTCCTGGAAGGGCAGAGCGAGTGCGTGGGTGTGTGTGAACTGCAAGAGGGGGCAGCAAGAAGTGGGAAGGAATGATGATGCCTGCTCTAGGTAGGGCGGGAAGAGACTACGAGAGGTGGCTGTTATGCATGACGGGGGCCGGCACGCGGGGAACATGGTGGTGGCCGCGGGGTTGAGGGGAGTCCCTGTTACAGGCGGCGCTCGGGGCCGCCTGCGGTCAGTGATCCTGGAGCAACTAAAGGGGATCTACACTGAAACGGGAATTCTCGAAGGAGAGGGAATATGGGGCGCCGAGAAGCGGGATTATTATGGGATGTAAGAGAGGGCTCCCTTGGGAAAATTACGGGATCTGTCTCACCCGCCAATTGCTGTACAGTCTCTTCACTCGCCGGTAATAAGCATCTTTGTCCAGAGTCACAGCCATAGCCACAGACAACGCTCCGTCTCGGGTCCCGAGAATCACGCGAGGTCCCGGCTCCACCACCCGCTCTGGGCCCCGGAATCCCGCACTCTCCCAATGACCCGGAAGTATCGACCTCAAAAATGCCCTTTCCGCTTCCGGGTCCCAACAAGGAGGGGGTTAGTTTCTTTTTCTTTTTCTTTTCTTTTTCTTTTTAATACTCCCTCGGAAGGTTAGTGGGAAGAAGAAACTGGGAAAATCAAAAAAATGTGTAGTTTATGTTTCGCGGGTTTTTCTTAACTTAGTAACCACCGCACGCGTCGACGTCATCACGTGACACTACGCCCCCGCCCTCACTCTCCCCAGGGCTGCAGTTCTCAGGAGCGCGGACTTTTCACCCAGGCGGCCTGGGCCAGGCAATCCAAAGGCGGGAGGCCTGATTTGCCTGCTCCGCCCGTCCTAAACTGCGGTGCGCGGGTGTACTGGCCCCACCAATTGGCAAAGGGAAAGGAAGAGTGGGATCTGGTGTGGGATGGAATTGGGAAGACTACAGCGTTAAGTGGGCATGTTCCCCTCCTAGAAATTGTGTTGAAGCTGCCCCAGAGCTGTAAAAATCCTCGATGCCAGGGCTCTGATTCAGGAGCTTTACACAGAGCTCATACCTGGGAGAGGGAGCCCATCCTCCAGTTCCACCTACCACCCAAGCTATCGGGGAAAGACTTCATCTTAAAAAAGTAAATAAGCCCTGGCTGGTAGCACAGTGGGTAAGGTGCAGGCCTGCGCAGGTTCGCAGGTTCGATTCCCCAGCCAGGGCACATAACCAGGTTGCTAACCAGGTCTCCAGTCAGATCTGTGGCTGGAGGCAGGTGAAAAGCAACCATACATTGATGTCTCTCTCCCTCTGCCTCTCTCCCTTCCCCTCTTTCTAAAAATAATGAAATAAAATCTTAAAAAAAAAAAAGTAAATAAAATGCCCAGGCTTCATATGAGCTCTGGAACAAGGGAAGGGTTGTTAAGAAACAAATGGCTTAAAAAGATTCACTCAACCCCACACCCTGCACCCAAGTCAAGACATGGTCTTGTCAGTTTCCTCCATGGCAGTTCATAAAGTAACACGACCAAAGCAGTTAACTCAAAACAACATACTGGTGGTTCTTGCTGAAATTCTTCCTTCTCATCTCTTCCAAGAACTTGGAGTTTGAACATTTTGCCTATTTAAATATTTTTAACCTCTTGCCTTTAGCAAACTGGACAGCCTACACTTTGATATATTATCCTTTAATGGTATACAAATGACTTGACTAGCCTATCCAACTATCCAAGTTAACTTTTCATGAACAGTAATAAACTTTAGGAAACTGGTGTTGAAATTACCCGTCTTGAACAGCAAGCAGCTCTTAATATTTATACTCGATTTGAGCAAATGTAGAACAGGGAAGAGTGGAAAAGGATTAACTTAAATTTATTAATGCCAAGGGAAGGAAGGTAACAGTTCCTGACCCTCCCCGCTGTATCCACAGTTCGGCCAGGAACAGGCTCTGCCAGAGGCTAGGGCCAGCGCTACATAGTCTGTGGTTAATGGAGGTGTCTAGGGAGGGGTGAGCGCCTCAGTTGCTCCAGTCTCCTTTCCTTCCCCAGAAACGAGGAAGTGGTCATGTATTATTTAGGAGTTCCCCTGCCCACCCAATCTGCTCAAATTCGGAAGCAATCAGGTACAAGTTTTCTTTTTCCTTTTCACCTCCTGGAGTGGGAGTCCTGGGCCTCCCCTCATCTCCCCTGCCCCTCCCACTTTTCCATAGTCCAAGGGCAAGAGTAAATGAAAATACAGCAGCCACCCAAGCAATGGGGACCAAGCTGAGGCTTCAGTCATCCGCATCTTCACTGGAATCTGAGTTGGCTGGCATCATAGGATCATCAATGAGTGAGAAGTCCCTTTCTGAGCTATCATAGCCCTGAGATAAATCATCATCTTCATCCTCATCGTCCTCATCCTCCTCAGGTTGCAGCGGTGGCAACCTCAAGGCAGTACCAGACGTGGTGGTAGTGGCTGGTGAAGAAGGGTAACCAGTGGCTCTCAGGCCTGGATGATGATGGTGATGATGGTGGGGGTGGGGGTGGTGATGGTGGTGATGAAGCATGGTGCTAGAGTCTACATGAGGGGATGATGCTGCACCACCCATCACAAATGGCATAAAAGGCAAAGATGCAGAAGTGGCACTGCTATGACCCAGAGATGACACAGACTGCAGGCCACTATTGCTGTGCTGGAAGCTATTGTGCAGAGATAGGGATTCAGTGCCTCCACCCTGCATCAGGGCCATCATCTTTGAAAGGTCTGGTCGCATCCTCCGGGCTCGCTTCTTACTGCTGTCTGGTGCAATAGGCCCTGGCAAAACCCGGTTGAACACAGCTTCAGCAGGGTGACCCTGAGAGGAAAGAAGAGAAAATGGTGGTTTTAAAAAGAAAAGAGGAAATGAAACAGAAATAAACAGAGTGCAAAAGTTTTTTCACTGAAACTCTTTTTAGGAGGGTAAAAACAAGGATAGTCAGAGGATGCTTAATGGTAATGGGAAGGAGATGCTGGATATAGCTGGTTGGAGAAATTAAGATCAAGGAATTGACACTGATACTCATGTGAACCAGAGTTTTGCTTTTTTCCATAACTACATTGTACTTTCACTCTGGCCAAGCACTTCACAAAATGCTTACCTTTGTTAATGAGGTACCTAAGTAGGACACTGAGTGCATCAGTACTTGCATGTATACTTTACTGACAGTAGGTTGTTCACATGATCTTAACCATGTGAAAGCGCCTCACAACTGTCCTGATATTCACAATACTATCTTTATTATTGAGTCAGCGTGGGTAAATTGAAGAGAGGTTAGACTACACTTTTGGATATCTGGAACACCAAAAAGACTGTGGCTAGTTCCTTGCCAAATTTAACAGAATTACATTTTTCACAATGATAAAAAAAAAAACTTACAAAGGGGATGGATGTAATACAACAATAATATTAAAAATCAAAACAAAACAAAAAATTTACATTTCTGCTGAATTTTGAATTGCTGCTTCTAGATGTTCTAGCTGTTCTGACTATAAATTTTGATTAAGTTCACTGATGCTGGAAATACTTTTAGTGCCTCTACTTTGCTAGGCATAAGCATAATACTGGGTAAGCTGGCATTAAACTCAGGACAATTGGTACCTGTGTACCTAGACATTGCCCAATCTAAGTATAGCACCTAACATGATAATACACCTTTCAATCTTACAAACATTTCAAAACTCTATTTGTAGACACTTTTAAAATATTATTAATAGCACCTAAACTCCAATAGGTCTCAATAATAAAGTATGTACTGCTAGATATACTATCAATTCTGCATTAAGAATTCTGTACTAGTCATGATTTTCTGTGATTTGCTAGGGTCCTTTCTTTCTTAAGAGTTATCAACTGACTATAAAGAAGTAGCAAAAGTACTTGAGGCAAAAATAGATAAAAAAAAAAAAGGATTATATTAATTTTAGGATTAAAGGAGGAAAAGCCCTTTTTATAGGCTGCTCAATAATGATGAATGCAAGACAGAGAAGTTACCAGCCTTCTAGTCATCAGCCTCCCATCGAGGCTGAGAGAAAATTAACGCATTTTTCTATGGTAACAAAAATTACCCAAAACCACTTTCACCAATAGAAAATAAATCTCATAAATTCATATCACAAATAAATACCTATTTGGTATAAAATGATGTTCTTAGAATTTGTTAAGTACAAAAGACAATGTTCATTTGGAAATCAATTTCGTTAAAAGCCCTGGCTGGTAGCACAGTGGTTAAGGCGCCGGCCTGAGAACCAAAAGGTCGCAGGTTCGATTCCACAGCCAGGGCACATAACCAGGTTGCAAACCAGGTCTCCAGTCAGGTCTGTGGCTGGAGGCAGGTGAAAGGCAACCATACATTGATGTCTCTCTCCCTCTCTGCCTCTCTCCCTTCCCCTCTTTCTAAAAAAATGATGAAATAAAACCTTAAAAAAAAAAAAAGAAAAAAAATATTTCAACAAAAAGAAAGGAAAAAAAAAAAACAACAACAAATTATGTGCTAGAAACCCCTGACTTTAATTGAAAAGGTTAAAAGATTTGCCAAAAAAAAACCTTTAGTTAAGTAGAAGAGTAGGTTAAGGCCTTGAATGTTCTAACATATCTTACTAATTCTTGTATTTTAATAGGCTCAAAGTGCTGAAATTATATTTAGAATTTTATGCTCTTCTGGAGATGACAATGCTATAAAATAATAAAAAACAAAAAACTATAAAATTACCAATAAAAATACTCTGGCTTCCTTATTGGTGAATTAAAGATACATTTTCTCAAACATACATTGAAGAAAAGATAAACTGCATTCAATAATTTCTTCAGTCACATCTATTATGGGAACAGAGCAATAAAGCCTCAATCTCACTCACCTTTTTTCCATTCCTAGAGTTGGCAGTCTGTACTGGTTCCATTCCCAAACAGTTCAATTCTACTTTGTTATTTTTTTTACATCTCTGCCACTTCTGTTTTCTACGATCCTCCATGTACTGCAATAGAAAAGTATCAGTTATCCTAGAGGAATAAAAATCTCTGGAGTAATTACAAGGTATTTGTGTCTAGTTTGACAGTAAGTGTTTATTGCATGGGCAAAACATTAGTTCTAGTGGAAAACTGCCATTAAGCACATTCCCCCCAAAATTTTAGATGGTTATCTAATTGTTTAATAATATACATTTGGCTAGGAATTAAAGAGCTCTAACATTATTTTATTTTGATACGTACAGTTCTGTGAGGTGGGATGACTAGCAGGTACTACTACTATTTTGCAGATGCAGAAATGACATAATATGGCATGCTTCCTCCCTCTCATACAGCATAAAAATCAAGAGAATGACTTTAAATCTTGCTGGATGGAACTGCCACTCACCGCTAGAAATCGGGGATCGACAGCAAACTCTGGATGACCCTGTAACCACATCTCCAGTTCAGCCCGGCGAGGGGCATCCTCACCCACCAGCAAAGTACCATCCACCTTATTGATGACAGGGATCCGTGTCTCCAGGTCCACATCAAGGTGATTAGGCTCTTCCATGCATTCCTCCTCCAGCTGCAAACCCAGAATCCACCCCCATGAGCACATACTCTTCTTTGAAGCAGGAAGGGAAGGGGAGCAGGGCCAATGGTAGCCATAAAGTAGTAACTCCAGTAACTCTTAACATTTTCTAGTCCCTCAATCCCAACTACGTTCATCAATTACTAAGAATAAAAAGCTCTTTTTCAGTCATTACATTAAAGACTTTCTCTTATCACTCACCTCAACTAGCTTCTTTCTGTTCCCCTTCTTCTTATGAAACAGAGGATGTCCATCTCCCATTACACCATTAGCCATCAATTTGTGCTTCTGGAATGTTAGTTTCAATCCTTCCTCCTAGGAAAGACAACCCACCCACCCAAGATGTCATATGGTACCACATGGCACATGTTTTTAAAGTAAAGATTAAGCTTTGGGGGACTTGTAAGGGTCATCTTCTGGCTCAAAGATGGTGCTAAGGCCATTGAACTAAAGGGTAAACATCAGAACAAAAGGCATACATTTCAGCTTGAGAAATATTTCACTTCTTGACCTAATGCCTCTCGGGAGGCTTTAAGAAAAGCAGAATGTGTCTCAACACTCAATGCAGGGTAAAACCCCCTACCTGGTATTTCAGTATTAGCATGGAAGCTCATCACAAGGAGTAAAATTTGTTATTCCTGTCACATACTATTGGGTTGGCCAAAGTTTGTTACATTTTTTCCATAAAGTAAAAGACACATTCTTCATTTTCACCAATAACTTTATTGAGTATGTTGGCTATTTCCTGCTATTGGCTTCTATTTGGGTAGAGGCCATGGGTGCTGCTAAATATTTTCCAATGCACAATACAGCCCACAGCTAAGAATTATTTGGCCAAAATGTCAACAGTACCAAGAAACTTTGAATACCACTTCTGACACGTGCAGTCACACTGCACAGATCTTTTTTTTGTATTTGAGTTGTGTTTTTTTACCTTTCTGGAAATAATGAAGCATAATATGCCAAAAATGTTGCATATTTTCTGCCATCTTCCAATATTAAAATGACAGCACAAAATTTTACCACTTTTGGTAAGTTAAAAAAAAAAAAGTATGCTGATATGACAGTTGTCACAATACAGTTTAACAAAATTGTTTCAAATGAAGTTAAAGGCAATTAAGCACTGCTAGAGCCATCATACAGAAAAAACAACAGACTTTTTTGCCAACCCAATAATTTAAGAAATTTTTCTTGTTGAATATTTAACTACCAGCCAATAGAGCTCAATGTGGAAGAGGATCAGGAAAAATAAAAATCTCTAGCTATAAAATAACATTTTTTTTTTTTTTTTTTTTTAAGATTTTATTTCATTATTTTTTAGAAAGAGGGGAAGGGAGAGAGGCAGAGAGGGAGAGAGACATCAATGTATGGTTGCCTTTCACCTGCCTCCAGCCACAGACCTGACTGGAGACCTGGTTTGCAACCTGGTTATGTGCCCTGGCTGGGGAATCGAACCTGCGACCTTTCGGTTCGCAGGCCGGCACCTTAACCACTGTGCTACCAGCCAGGGCCTAAAATAACATTTTAATTTCAGTACAGATGAGTCCTTTTTACTTTTACTTAGGCCCATAATATGTGAGTGGCATTTTATCAACTTTCCTACAATTTAAGTTTTTAAAAAACTTGGTTTCTAGGATTTAGAAACAAGCCACTTAAAAGAAGCCTGTGCCAATTAAACTTTTAAAAAAAAATAGCCCTGGCTGGTAGCACAGTGGATAACCTGCTGGCGTGAGGACCTAAAGGTTGCTGGTTCAATTCCCCAGCCAGGGCACATGAGCAGGTTGCAAGCCAGGTCTCCAGCCAGGTCTGTGGCTGGAGGCAGGTGAAAGGCAACCATACATTGATGTTTCTCTCCCTACCCCTCTCTCTGGAAATAATACATAAAATCTTTAAAAAAAAAAAAAAAAGAAAGAAAGAAAATAAATCGTAAAAAAAAAAAAAGTATCTTTTCACCTAGTCCTCAGAAAATACAAGCTGTAAGATTCTTTTTTTTACTGCAGTGACTTTTCCTACATGGATCTTTGTGAGCTCTAATTTTTTTCTCATTTTTAAAGTCAGCTAACCGAAGTTTAGTGAAACTGGTTAGCAAGAACTGTAGCCTCCTTTCCCACTTCTTAGGACCTAAATGCTAAGCTTACATCTTTGATCTGAACTGTAAATTCCTTCTCATCCATGCCGCGGCGAAGTTTGGTGAACTGAGCTGCTGCTGTGGTGACTGCAGACACTTCTTCCTCGGCCATGGAAGCTGCACTGCTACTTCGTGGTGTGGGCACTGGAGAATCACCATATTCTCCTGGAGTCAATAAGGGACTGTCTAGCAAGTGGTTGCCTGGCTCCAAAATTCCTCCTGTTACCATTTCCTGGCTCCGGCGGCTAGAAGGCCACTTCCCTGAGAGTACAGCCTGGCAGACGAGGTCAATACGGTTTATCAGGACACGATCCTGAGTAGGAAAAAATAAATCAATACTTGTTTTAGGACCCAAGTACTAGTTATGTGATCGTGTGACAAAAAAATAATGCCATCATTATCAGGATGGGTAAAATCATTAGTCAGAAAGGACTGTATCAGATTCCTAAGTCAACTGGGAAAACTTTCATAAAAAATCTTGTAGCACTAAACACAATCAAAGGAAACCACAGCCATCTATCTGTTCCTTGTTCCCTGTGAGTTACACTATATTTTCAGACTCTGCATTTCCAGGAATGGGGCTGTTACCTTGGGCCACTCAGAGGCTCTTTGTCTTTCTTGTAGCAGCAGAAGCTCAGGGGTCATTTGCTCTCCATCTTCATTTGGAAATCCATCTTGGGACATAGTGAGGGACAGGAGACTCTCTTCATCATAGAGCTTTGAGTGGGACCGGTCAGCAGCTAGAGATCATACAGAATGTGTGAGCCAAGATGAAAGAATAAAGTTATATAGGAATGGTATTATGTAGGCTTTAAATAAAGACCCAAAGAATTTTGATAGTCTACCAAATCAAAATCTGAATCTTTCTCAGAGGATGCCTTCAGAAAAGGGAAAGAGCAGAGAGGGGAATAATAGGGAAAACTCCAACAGGCTGTCACATGCACTCACTTAGCTTCTCTTCCTTCTCGTCCTCACTCTCATCAGTGCTGGAGCTGGAGCTGGATGAGGACGATGAGGATGAGGATGATGGTGACAGTTTACTCAAGTCCAGCTCAGAGTCTGAATCATCCTCATCCTCCAGTTTGACTGGTGGGACACTCCGGGAATCCAGAGGGGTAGTATCAGAGGGGGCTACTCGCATCTCATAGACTTGAGGCGCTGGTCGGCTCCTGGCCACTACTTCATGTTCTAGCTTTAAAGTTAGACTGTCCAGACTAGGGACCTGGGCAGCTGTCTCCTCTGGTGGCTTTTCAATAGGAGCCTCTGAGCGCAGGGGCAATGGAGAGGCAGTGCGAGAAGTATACTGCTGGTGTAGCAGTGGAGTAGAGCAGCGTGACAGGGATGGAGCTGGTGCTCCTGCCTGATGGTTCTGCATATAATTCATTCGGGCAGCCAGAAAAGAAAAATCTGGGTCCTGCATGATGTTGCAGTCTGTTTGGCTCACTCCATGGCGGGCTGCCCCTCTTAGAAGTTCCCCATCATGTTGAACAGGCTCCCACCATTTGGGCAATTCAGGACCTGGAGGCTGACACAATGCCAACCGATCTTCTAAAAGAGGGTGACATAAAACTTGTTCCCGTAAGCGTCGAAGCAATTCGATACGGTAGAGAGTCCGTGAAGCCCTTTCCTCAGTGATGGGCTCAATAAACAGATTAGGGTCTGGAGGCTCTGCAAGAGATAGAGGTAGAAGGAGAAATGAGCCAAGAGTTGGTTCTGTCACCATCTATCCTCACTCATCCAAGAATCTCTAGTCTCACTTACCATCTCCAGCTGCTGGGGGAAGACGGCACACTTGGCGGCACATGGCCACAAAGCCATGGAAATACTTGGTAAGGCTTTCATCTGTTTTTTTGTCCAGTCGAGCAAAAGTACGGAAGCGATCCCAATGGAACTGCATGGTGTCAGGGTCATACTCCACACCAAAGGTAGACACTACTCGATAAAAATCAGTTTGTTCACGCCTTGTCCATCTACAAAGGGAAATGGAATCAGGCAACAGTGATTAGAAGGACACAGGGAAACTGGTTATTTCTTAGTGCAATTTGAAAACACAAAAATTGAAAAAGAAAACAAAAAAAGCTCAGAAAAGAGCAGAAGATGCAGTAAGAGGTATTCTAACATGTAAGAATATAGGAATTAGCAAGCTAAGGGGGAAAATAATGTGGACAAATAATGAGAATGATTATATATAAAAGAAAGCTTCCTTGGAGTTATTACGCAAAAAGTGAGGTTTTTGTCACAGAGGTATACCATTAAGGGAAAAGCAGATGGTCCCTCTCTGTAGAGAATTCCAAATAATTTTCTGTGTTTTTTTTTTTTAAAAAAAAAGACTTTATTTATTACTTACAGAGAGGAAGGAAGGGAGAGAGTCAGAGAGGCAGAGAAACATCAATGTACAGTTGCCTTTCACCTGCCTCCAGCTACGGACCTGGCTGGGCACCTGGCTCGGAACCTGGTTATGTGCCCTTGCTGGGAATCAAACCAGCGACCTTTGGGTTTGCAAGCCAGTGCCTTATCCACTGTGCCACCAGCCAGGGTGAAAATGTTTTCCAACACAGGGCCTATAGTTGAAGACAAGCTAACAGTTCAGCTCAAATTCCTGGCCATATTTTACCGTTGCTGTTTTTCCCGCCGTGCAATTTCTTTCAGTTTGAAGGCTGCCTCACAACGCCGCCTTCTCCGGTCCCCACGTTCCGCAGCCTCTATCTTCATCTGTTCTCTTTTGTAGCTGCGCTGATAGGCTGTAACTAGGCGCCGAAGCCTAGCTGTCAGAGCAGAGCCTGGAGGCCAGAACAGATGGCCTGGCTGTTGGGTTACCTGGGCTGTGGAAACCAAAGTTAAACAGGAAAAATAGTAGACATAATGCTCATATTCCAAACCACCCCATGGCAAAGCTGTTAGAAATCCCAGAATAGGACAGAATTCAGACAATAACACCCCAAACCCACCACCCCAAATTGTACTAGTTGACCTAGAAGTTTACCTTCATCTCCATCAATCACTGAGATCTCCTCATCCATCATCATCAAAGGATCACCCTACAGAAGGAGATCCACCCCACAGGATGGAGGGGGAAGAAAAGAAGGGGGAAGTTGGTACTATGAAATCACTCCCTCATGTGTACCCTTCTATGGCACCAAGGAACCAAGAGAAATTTCTAATGAAAGAAACCCTCACAAAAAATTGGAATCAGCTAACAAAGAATAAGAAAGAATGTGAAAAATCAATTCTTGTTAATGGCTTAAAGATAACAGGACTCAGGAATTTATTAAAAAAAATATTTTCCAATCTCCAGCTTGGGTCCCATCTCTTCCACAAAGTCATCCCTGATCTCTCCCAGCTGGCATTACAATCCTTCCCATTAACACTTTATATTATAAAATGAAAAGTACTTGCCATTTGAGATTATAAGTTAATCAATATACTCTAGGGTTTAGGGAACGGGAGAATGTTTAACTATTTAGTCATAGAGAAAGCCTTAAATGAGAATTCTCACCTCATCATCTTGATCCTTTGGGGGACCCTGGAGTGGTTTATATTCAGGATCTTCACAGTCCTTATCAAAGTCAACCCTAAAATTACCCAGAGGCATTAGAAAATGTTAGTGATAAATCTTCTTTCACTAAGAGGAATCTAGGATGAAGAGCTGGCCAAATACACACTCTAGCATGGAACAGTTTTTTCTTTCATACTGGAAGAAATGGCAGGCCAGATCCCAAGCTTGAGGTAAGTTAGATACAGCATCCAACAGAACAAAGAACTGAGAAAAATTTGATGAAGTGCACTCTAAAGTACTTTACTTGAAATGAAACACTGACCAGCATACTTGCTGTCTTTTGATAGCCTTTTTTATTATTTAACCCATTTTCAACCTCCTACGCGACTATTTACTTTTGTTATTTCACTTATAATGGCCCACAGTTACTTATTTTTACAACTTTGCTCTATTGAGCGGAAGGGTGACATAATAAATGATCTGCAATAAGTAAATGGTCCAACTTCCTTTGCAGGTCCTTCATTAAACAAGCTGAGTTCATGATCATCAAACAAAAACCTTTCAATCATGAAGATGTGTGAGTATTTGTGAACTAAGCCAAATCTTTCACATGCCCCTCAGTTCTCCATGTGAGAAGTTTTGTTTAACTCACTGGCACCCAAACCAGGGCAACACTGCCCTACCTGGTGGCTCAGTATTAGCATGGCAACTCATCACTGAGGCATGTACAGGCAGAATAAAGCTTTATGGTACAACCACCCTTGGGAGATAAATCAGAGCTAAAATTTCCTGAAGCTCTACCACCTAAGTGGCATGGGAGAGCTACGAGGCTATTATCTTTCAAGAAGACCAGTTAATCCTCTCAACTACTGTGGCTATACAGAAAAGCACTGCAAAGAAAAATGGATAGAATATCCAGTAAGTCATTTATGAGTAACATTATTTTTCACCTTGGTTGTGTCTTACGGCAATAATATGATTTTAGGACAGTTTATGGAGTCCTTTCTGTTGGTCTTACTCTTCGTTGTGAATTTATCATTCATCAGTATAACCACCATTAAGAATCCCAATGGGTTCAGTCAAGGTTAGTGTCACTTCTTAGCATAAGCAACCAATAACACCTTTATAGGGCAGACTCAGCACTTTAAGAGAAGTAAACACCAATGCTTACCCTTCTACTATGTCAGAAAAATTATCCAATACCCGATGTTCTGCTGCAATGGCTTTGTCATCTGGTCGACCAGCCTTTTCCAGGAAGCATAAAGCTGGGTCTGCCCTCATGGTATTATACTTTTCATAGCCTAGAAGAAAAAGGGGCAGAAACTGAAGAAAACCATGGTTTCATTTTGTCTTTGTTTATTTTGTATGCTGCTGGAATAATCAGTGCATAGTGTATGGGTCACTTAGCTCACAATGCAAAATACAGTTTAAATGTTAATTTGGACACCTAATAAGTTATATTAGTTATATTACTATATTTAACATTTCTATAGCAATTTAGAGTTATAAAGTGCTTTATTACCAGTTATTGAAGACAGGAATTTAATCAGTTTGTGTAAAATGGTAATAGATTTACATAGCCATTTAACTGGTAGCCTTTCCATTATTCTTACTACATAGATGGTGAACTAAAGTCATATAATTTAGGGAAAAGTTACACATTGTCAAATGAAGGATAAAAAACTTGCACCTGCAGACACCAAACTTATGATTAATAGTAAATGAATGAATAAACACACTTTAGGATGTTTGTACTCTTCTAAACCACTGTGTCTAATAAGCAAATCTAAGACTACAAATGCCCATGCCTTTTCTTATCCAACTGAATTTTTCAAAAACATGTGGATTGATGCTATTATTTTTACTTTAGAGAAGTAAACAGAAAAAAACCTTTTTTTTTACCCTCACTCAAGGACATTTTTTAAATTGCGCTTAGAGAGAAAGGGAGAGAAACACTGATGCAAGAGAAACATTGAATGGTTGCCTCCTGTACATTCCCAGATCAGGAATTGAACCCATAACCTAGGTACATACCCTGACCTGGAATAAAACTCACAACCTTTTGGGTTACAGGATGATGCTCCAACTAAGTGAGCCACAGCAGCCAGGGCAGAAAAGTATTTAACAAGAAATGATATTCCAATTCACTAAGTCAGTGGGCTAGAATTTAGCACTCAGTGCTTATATTGCCTGGGATTTGTTATTAGGTAAGAATGAACATGGAGTACTCTCCATTTTTATATTCTATTTTTATTTCACTCCAACACTTTCGTTTGCACCTACAGAGTGCCTGCCAAACTTTTAGATAAGTGAAATGTTATATAAGTAGAATACCTTCAGCAAGCCATAGCAAAGTCATACAAATTAATCATGGTTAATGATAGTAAGCACATATTACCTCACCTGATTTGTAGAACCTTAACTTTGGTGCCACAATATATAGATTGGTAACAACACTTATTAGAGAACAAACTCTAATGAAAAACTTCCTACAATGGGATTTAACTATCCATGTGGTCTTTCTTGAACATCTATTTATAGGGATGAATTGCTGTTATGGATACTTAAAAACTAGATTAGCATTTAAATGATAAGTTTAAAGATCAATCAAAGAACTCAGGTCATGAGCATTTTGCGAAATGTTCCATCTGTGGACATAAATCTACAACATAAAAGAAACAGACTAAGAGAAGGTACCTACCATGCTTAAACACACCAATGAGCAGGGACTTGTCAGCCTCACTGTCCCACCACGTTGTTGGAACTTCCAGCTGATCCACTACTGGGAACCATATGTCAATCTCACTAAAAGTGTAAGAGGGCAACACCAAAAAATCAAAAAGGAAACTGAAAAGTAAAATGCCACATTTCTATCCAAGAAGATGGACAACTAATAATTTAAGATTATAAATATTTCCTAGATGTCAGTAAAGTTAAAGGGTGTATTAAAATTTTTAATGATAATCTTAACTTGTGGGGGAGGGAATCTACTAATGTAACCATAGATAAGGGGTGGGAGGACTAATTAAAAAGTTTATAAAAAAAGGATGGCAGGATTAAAAAAATAACAAAATGTAGAAGTTGAACTTTTATCAAGAGGATATTTAATTTCGTCATTAATCATAATGTAAATCTTGTATCTTATCTTTATATTAAACATTTTTTCTTTGCAGAAGGAAGGTATAAGAGGGCACAATGAGCACAGCAATGTAGGAAATTAAAATCATAAAACTTAACAGATTACTACAAGTATCTTCTTTTATCCATTAATTTAAATGCTCATGCAGCTACCGCCTATTTCCTTCCCTGGTATCAGACACAGAATTAAAGACCCATTATATAAATTTTAATTATCAGGTATCCCCAAGTTAACTGGTTTGGCCAAAAAGTCCATTACATTTTTTCTGTGTGATGGCTCTAGTAGCACTTAGTTATCTCTAATTTCATTCAAAACAATTTTGTTAGGTTGTATTGTGACAGCTGTCATAACAGTGTACATTTAAAAAAACTTATCAAAAATGGTGAATATTTGTGCTGCCATTTTAATATTGTAGATGGAGGAAAATATGCAACATTTTCAGCATATTACACCTTATTATTTTAAGAAGAGTAAAAACACAACAGAAATGGAAAAAGAAAAAAAATTGCTGCGTATGGAGAAGGTGCTATGATCAAATGTGTCACGAGTAGCTTGCAGAACCATGGACATGGACAATGAGCTGGGGATTGACTGGGAGAGGTGGGGGGCAGAGGAGAGCAAAGGGGGAAAAAATGAAACAACTATAATACAACAATAATAAATAAAATTAACTTAAAAAAAAAGTAGCTTGCAAAGTTTCTTGATACTGACACTTTGGGCAAATAATTCTGTGCTGTGGGCTGTCTTATGCATAAAGGTGTTTAGCAACAACCCTGGCCTCTAACCCACTAGAAACCAACAGTGGGACATAGCTGACATACTCAAAATATCCAAATCAATAAAGTTATGGGTAACAATGAGGAGTGTGTCTTTTATTTTACAGAAAAAAATGAAACAAACTTTTTGACCAACCCAATAGTAGAAAATGAAATAAGCAAAGCAATTTTTTCTTCAATAAGGCATGGCATGAAGAAAAATATATCAGAACTTTACCTCGCAATGGCACCCCCTAACACCTTCTCTGCCTGGTCTCCAATCACCTCCTGCCTCAGATAATACAGCATTCGCACCCGTAATAGCACCCTACAAAACAGAGAGGAAGAGCTGGCTCAATATGCATAGAAAATTAGAGGCGGAAAATGCTTTAGTCTTTGCTAAACTTCATCCTTACTTGTTACACTGATGTTTCAAGTGCTTCTTATAACTTTCGTCTTGGAACAGAGTATCAGGGTTATATTTCCTGATCCAATCTGCCTTATGGATATCAAAAGTGCTTTGTGACTTCACTTTTTTCCCCTTGCGTCCACGGGGCACAGGTATAGACAGACCTGGGGAAGGGGAGACATTGAAGACTTGGATTGAGAAAACCCTTTGGACCTGAAAAGGATTAGATAACCTACAGAAAGATGAAAAGTAAAGAGTTGATAATTACCTGAATGATTCTGCAATTCTTTTGTCTTGCCATTTTCGGCAGGGCTAATCAAGTCCCAAATGAAACCTTTAATATTTTCATCCCCACGATAGTGTAGAAGACAGTATACAAGGATGGCTCGGCAAATTGTCTCCACATCTCGTTCAGTCATACGTCGCTTGAAGCGTCCATGAGACAAGATATCTCGCCACCGTCCCCAACTAGAAAAACAGAAAGGAAATTACATTAATGTGTTCTGGGGGACTCTAATTCAATGACATTCTCCAGTAACCCAGAAACATAGCTTCCAAAAGGTGGAAGACAGAAAGATGTTGGGAAAACATGGTAACAAAATAAACAGAATAAAGTTTTCCCCATTATCCTCTCTCCTCTTTGCAATCTCCAATTTGAGAGGCAAACAGAGTATCCATCAGGATAAAGATGCACAACCTCGAATGGAAAGTGAATTCTTACCCATATACCAACAGGTGTTTTTCCACCCGAAAGCAGTCAGTGCGTCCGTAAGTATGATGACGGTCATGCCGGCGAGAGCGTGGCCGCTCGTCATCTTCACTTTCCAAATCAGAGAATTCCACCAAGTCATCATCTTTCAGAGTGCTGAAGTGGCGGGTCTGTTTTCGTACTCTAGGTGTGTCAATCACCAAGTTATTCTATGCAAAAAACAGATAACTCTTTTTGTGATATGATCATGGTAAAGGCATTAAGACAATCATGGATTGAAATAGCCTTGGATATAAGAGCTATAAATACTCAGAGAGATATGTATTTTTAGGACATGCAAAATAATCTACTGGTATGCTGGAAGCAAAATTAAGTGATAGGAATCTAAGCAGTTTTCTGGGGCCTACTATGTCGCAAGTTTTTACAACAGCCCTTGTATATAATATATCATCATAAATCAAGGTCAGCAGCTAGGAATCAAAGCCACTATAATGATTCCTGAGAGTCCCACATCTTTTGCACTATTTCCTCCCTATAGGGAAAGAAAACTCACCTTGCTATTGAGTAGGTCCATATCAAGGTCAGCCTTTTTGGCCCACTTCTGCCAAAAGTTGGGGTCATCTAGAGAAATATCAGTTCTATTTTCAGAAGCAACAAAGCTTGCCTAGTGAGGAACAAAGGAATAAAGTTAACTATACCACATTTTTGAGCAACGGGATACTAGTAACTACTTAAAATATATTTAGCTCTTCTAAAAAGCAGCCTGTGATGACCTCTGAGAATAGTTCCCTTGACCCAGACAATCCTACAAAAATCAAGCAAATCAAGAGGTTCAAATGTTCAAGTTCTCCTTAAGATCACTCATGAAACTGGACAGGCTATCAAGGATACACATATCTGAGCCAGACACAGGGTTGGTGGCCCAAAAAAGAGTGCCAATTTTTTGCTGCACATATATAAAAACGTGGCGAGTAATGCTGAACTTAAGGGTTTAGATATAGATTCTCTGGTCATTAGCACATGCAGGTAAACAAAGCTCCCAAGATGCAGTGTAAAACTACAGAGCTCATCGGTAGGTTAACCCATAATAAGCTCTCCCTGATGCATTGAGATGGTCCTTATGGAAAAAGAGTAGATTGTTCCTAAACCAGAAGAAAAAGATACCCCAGAAGAAACTGAAGAAACAAAAACTTATGGCCTGGAGTGAGTTCAGCATAAAATGCTAAGAAGAGTTTTTAAAAATTTATATATATATATATATATATATATATATATATATATATATATATATATCTCCATCCTAGAGCTTCCTGTGCCTATCTCTGCTTCTCTAGCCTCCGGCAGAGATACACAAAATAGGAACATACCTTGGCAAAGGTAGAGCCTTTTCCTTCAGACTCAATGGTGATGGTTGTGGTTCGTCTTAACAAGATCTGGTCAATGTCTTCTTCACAAAACTTGGAGCCCTCATCATCTTCTTCCATTATGGCTGCATATGCTCCTTTTCGTAAGAGATCTTCGATTTCTTTCTTGGAGAATTGCTGGATCTACAAAGTCCAATAGCAAGGTGAAAAGACTATCAAGATAATGTAATCTAACTATACCGTCCTATTTTAGTCATATTTTAAGAGCTAAAATTTAAGAATCAAAATAAGGTGGTTAGGTTCTAGAATAAAAATAATTTTTGTCTGTCTATGACCTGCTACAAACATTATCAATGACTAAGAGGACTTACTCCAGTAATGTTGCCATCCCGACCACTCATGGACTGAAGTACAGCCTTATCCAATCCCAACTTGAGGCTAGCCTTGTCAAACATCTCTCTCTCATAAGAATTTCGAGTGATAAGACGGTACACCTTCACAGCTTTACTCTGCCCAATTCGATGACAACGTGCTTGGGCCTGGTTAAAAAACAAGGGAAGAGAAAAAAACAAAAAAACAAAAAACAAACAAACAAACAAAACAAGGGAAGGAAAGGGCAAACATAGCATAAAATTGGGGTGATTGGGTGGGGTGGGGTAAATCTTAAAGTAACAATTTCACATCTATAAAACAGCCATGAGATCAAGTCAATTTCAAGATAAAATTATTACCTCACTACATAGACCAGGGGTCAGTAAAGTATGGTCTGCATGATCACTTGTTCGGTAAATTAAGTTTTACTAGAACATAACCCTAACCATTCATTTATATTCATTTATGTATTATTTATGGCTGTTTTTGTGCTATAAGAGCAGAAGTGAGTAGTTATAATAGAAAGTATATGTTCTGCAAAGCCTAAAACATTTACTATCTGATCCTTAAAAGAAAGTTTGTCCCTGGCTGGTGGCTCAGTAGATTGGCACCAGCCTATGAGCTCAAAGGTTTGATCCCTAGGCAGGGCACATAACCAGGTTGCAGGCCAGGTCTCCAGCTAGGTCGCCAGCTGGAGGAAGGTGAAAGGCAACCATACATTGATGTTTCTCTCCCTTTCTTCCTCCCTCCCTGTCCTTCTCTCTAAAATATAATGAACAGAATCTAAAAAAAAAAAAAAAAAAAAAAAAAGTTTGCTAACCTCTGATCTAGACTGTTACCTTTAACTAAGTAAACAATTCCACACTTTTTAAAGGACAAGTCTTCCTAAGAATCCTGATCTTGTTAAACAACCACCCAGGTTAGGTAGGTAGTCCCTAAGACAACAATTTCCTTTACCTGCAGATCATTTTGTGGATTCCAGTCTGAATCAAAGATGATGCAGGTATCAGCAGCTGTAAGATTAATGCCAAGCCCACCAGCCCGGGTACACAGCAAGAAGACAAAGCGGTCCGAATCAGGCTTACTGAAACGGTCAATAGCAGCCTGTCGAAGGTTACCTCTAACTCGCCCATCAATACGCTCATATAAGTACCTGTATAAAAGTCACAGAAAATAGAATTTTAATTGATTAAGCAGAAAAAGAGAGCAAAAGAGAAAAGTAGGATCAATACCAGTATCCTTTAATTTTTACCCAACTGAAACATTAACAGAAAGTTGAGAATGAGTCTTCATACTTCTCTCAATCCAGTAGTGATCAAAATTAAACACTCCTATTTTTTGGCTGCCTTATGAGGACACAATAAACACAAGGCAAGAGACAAATCTTTGCTCACCTCCTCTGGATTAGATAATCCTCTAGGATATCTAGACATCGTACCATCTGGGAGAAGATGAGAACCTTATGGCCACCAGCTTTAAGTTTTGGAAGTAACTTGTCAATAAGAACCAATTTGCCAGCTGAACGAACCATGGCCTGCAAGTGGAAGTCATGAGGTATAATATGGCAAGCTTCTCGAAATTCTGTTAGGATTTTTTCTTCTGCACCTGTCAAAAGAAAAATCAAACTTGATGGTGAGACCCACCAGAAAAACTAAGGGTTATTTAACTAAGATAAGGAAGCAAAGAAAAGTCTGACTTATCAATCTATCACACACACATGAAATTCAGCACCCAAAAAATCCTAAATCATCTTCAATTGTGTTATATAATATATTCCAAGTAAGGCTTAAAATTATTAATTGGGTAAAACGGAAATATTTAAATGTGCGGACAAACACATGCAAACCACTATTAACATCCCACTGGCATCCAAAACCGAAACAGCTAAATGGACTCCCAGTAAGGGCATTTAGCCAAAGAATAAAATGATCTGAGTGAAATTCCAAACAGCAAATCCTATTTAACTCTGGAGATTATCCAGGATTAAGGGGGTAGAAAGAACTAGAGAAAGGTATTTCATATAAGAGTTGTTTCAAAAGGAGAACTCCCCTCCACTTTCAAATTAGGCTGAATCCATCAATGCATCCATTGGGAAATATAATTTAGAGACTAAACAGCTAATACAGAGATGATAGGTATTTCCCAGAAATTCCCTCACCATTGATGAGATATGGGTGGTTGCAACATTTACGCAACTCCATCATTGTATTGAGTAGATTAGGCATGTTAGTATGACCTGCCCCTTTGGAAAGAAAGGAGAAATTCTTCTCCAAAATAGCCCGATAGTATTTCTTCTGGATGTTGGTTAGCTCTACTTCAATAATAGTTTCTTGTTTGGGTGCCAGGTTTTTCTCAACATCTTCTTTCAGTCTTCTCAGCATCATTGGCTTGAGAATGGCCTGTAGCTTTTGAACCTAAAACAGAAAGAAAAGAAATCATGAACCCAAGGACAAACATTTTAACATGTGGAAACATTGAGAAATACAAGTTTTCCAGTGTCTGAAAAATACAGATTTTAGACAATGTCACAAATGATGTAGGCACAGGTTATAAGATCAGAAAGGCACTTGATGCCTGTGGCTATCGATACCTGTCTAGTACAAACTTTACCTTCTTTGTCTGGGGTTAGCACCTCATCAGACACAAGCTTCCTACCTGCTCCTCTGTCTTGAGATCCCCAAAGTCCTTGAGAAACTCTGATTCTGAGGGAAACTGTGATGGTTCCAAGAAATGAAGCAAACTGAACAGCTCCTCCACAGTATTTTGCAAGGGTGTTCCTGTGAGTAGTACTTTGTGTTCCTAGAAATGGAGAAAACATAAGACTGAGAAGACTCAAAAATACAAAAGGCCTTTTGGGTTTTCTTTATTCTTAAAATTATGGGAATGGACCAGATTACTATCTTAACTTTTCTTTCACTTGCTTGCTCTTTCAATAAGCACAAAATACTCAAGAAAACCTTTGATGTTATTTAATATATTGAATTAACTTAAATATTACGATTATAAACAAATAAATATTCAGAATATGATATATTTTTTCAATTATATATGCCTCTCCATACTCAACTCCCCACAGATAGACTAATATGTCCCCCTCTAGGGAAGGTACCTGTGCTGGATTAAATATGGCCATTAATTCTTTGTAGTTCCTCCTATCAAGGTTCACCCCTTGAATCTGGGCTTGCCTTGTGACTTGTTCTGACAAGAGAATGTAGCAGAGTGATATCATGTGAGTTTCAAAGCCTATATACCTCAAAGGCACTGCAGCTTTTGACTTTGCCCTCTTGGAACACTGCCCTGATTCTATCATTTAAAGAAGCAACGTCTGGCCACATGGATGACAGGCCATGTGGAAAATGACCCAGCCAACAACCAGCACCAACTACTAGCTGCAGCTGCATGACTGACTGACTCCAAATAAGACTACCAAAAGGATGGCCTCGTTGAATCCAGCCAAGTTGCTGATGTAGAAAATCATGAAAACTATAGCTCTTTTTTAAGTCACTAAGTTTTAGGGTATTTTGTTAGGTAGCATGAGGTATCTAGTATAGTATCCCCACCTTTCCAGCTGGTCAAGAACCACTAACCTACAGTTGCCTTCCAATTCTAAAATTTTTATGACCTTTAGGATACTATTCCCATAGATCATATCCACCACCCAATATCAAGTTTCTCATTCTTTTATATTCTCTGCTAAATTAGGAGTATTGTAATTCCACAGAAAATTAGGCTTATTTTCATTCATAAGTCAGTATGAGGAACTCACCAAGTCCATGTGCTTGAGACTATCAAGTAGCTTGCAATTACGGTTTTTTAGTCGATGGGCCTCATCAATGATGACACAGCGCCATTCAATCTCACGAAGTTCAGGACAGTCCGACAGTATCATCTCAAAAGTGGTGATCAGTGCATCAAACTTGTATGCACCCGGGATGAGGCGCCCCTAAGCATGGAGGGAGTAAAGTCAGAAAAGGCTCAGGCCATGGCTGGTAGCTCGGTGGATTGGTGCGAGCCTGTGAACTCAAAGGTCGCTGGTTCAATTCCCAGCCAGGACACATGACCAGGTTGCAAGCCAAATCTCCAGCCAGGTCCATAGCTGGAGGCAGGGAAAGGCAACAATACACTGATATTTCTCTCCCTTTCTTCCTTCTTCCCTGCCCTGTTCTCTAAAAATAATGAAGAGAGAAAGAAAGAAAGCAAGAAAGAAAGGGCCCAAAATGTACCTAAGTAAGAAGCTCTTCTGAATTACATATTCCCTTTTCTATATTTAGGCAAGCTTACTAGGAAATACAAATTGCACCACCACCCTCTTCCACTGTTGTTTATCTTCCTGATAAACAGTGCCAAATCACTCAATCTAAGATATATTGCCTCCTCAACGTGTTCAGATTCTTGGAAAAATGACAGATCTAATGAATGAAGTTGGACATTTTCAACTCTGGTATGCCTAGCTCATGTAATTCAGCCCTAGATCTTTTTGTGCTTAACATGAAATCCACAAATGCTGGGCACTGATAAAACGTAATACAAGATAAAAAGTACGAAAGTCCTTGGCACAGTAAGTGATAGCACTGATTACTATTTAAAAATGGACAGAAGAGCCCTGGCTGATGGCTCAGTGGATTGGCGCCAACCTGCAAACCCAAAAGTCGCTGGCTTGATTCCCAGTCAGGGCACATAACCAGGTTGCAAGGCAGGTCTCCAGCCAGATCTATAGCTGAAGGCAGGTGAAAGGCAACCATACATTGATGTTTCTCTCCCTTTCTTCCTCCCTCCCTGCCCTTTTCTCTAAAAATAATGAATTAAAAAAAAAAAAAACCTTTAAGAAAATGGACAGAAGAATTGAATCATATTAACAAAGAGAAGCAAAATACAACTTGAATAAAACTAGCTGTAAAAAAACAATTTGTAAAATCCAATGTTAAGAAGGACTGATGACTTCAAATTTTTATTTTTCAGATTCACATAGAAAAAGGAACTGATCTTAATAGACTTTCAAAATAAAAGAAAGAAAGAAGAAAGGAAAAGGTTTAAGTTCACCACTGTATGGATCAAGGAATTAAAGTGGTTAAATGAATTTCATTCTGGAAAACACTTTCTTGATGAAAACTCATTAATTCTGGTAAAATTCCATTTAAATTGTATGTATTCATAAAGTCAGAACTTCCACTTGTTAAAAATGTCCACTGGATCAAAACAGCAAACTCAAAAAATGCCCTGCACAATCTAGATAAAAATGCCTTACACAAGAGAGCCTCCACAAGTCTTTTCTATATTAAAGCCTCTAAAATACCAGACACCTTGGCCCACTCCCTCTAAATTGTAACACTTCCATGAAATACAACTCACCCGTGAATCTTTGCAGTACATTTCATACTGTTGAATCATCTGCCGGCTGGCCAGACTGCCATGGTACACAATAGTGTTCATCTCTGTCCACGTATTGAATTCTCGCTCCCAGTTAGTAATTGTGGACAGTGGGGCAATGACCAGGAAGGGACCATGGATGCCTACATTATATACCTCCTGCAAGAAGGCAATGGACTGAATAGTTTTCCCCAATCCCATCTCATCAGCCAGGATGCAATTCTGCCTGCAATTTCATCATAGAAAATGAAAAGCATGTCAAAAGGTTTATCGTTTTAAAAGTATGATAAAAAACCAGATCAAACAACCTAAAAATAACCCCAGACTAAGCCTCCATCTATAGCCCATTCTTTTCTTTACCTGTTATACCAATTAAAGAGCAGCCAATTGACCCCTTCCAACTGATATTCCCGTAACTGATTTCTGTTTTTATACTCATGTGACAGCTCCAACTTCTTCCAGGCACTTGCTTGTGGACGATTCTTAAAAACAGGAAATTTGAATAAATAGAATGGACACATTACCAAAATTAGGTAAGCTTACTAGGTAGTTCTAGTAGTTTAAGATAAGTTAAAATAATCATTTCTTGGAGTAGAACATATTAAATATATTCTAATTCATGAGTTAATAATAACTTTTTTTAAAAAATTTTACTGTTGTTAGCCCTGGCTGGTAGCACAGTGGGTAAGGCGC